>JAECUM010007417.1:0-33895 GCA_016617855.1 Megalonaias nervosa | reverse complement strand
TATATATATATATATATATATATATATATATATACACACACACATAACACAGGTTACAAGATTTTATTATGTGACAGCTGTCCAGTACCATGTCAAAAAAGATACAGAAAAACGTTGTCTTTCTCCAGCTGTATTATAAACTGTCTGATTGGAGAGGGACATAATCTAAGTTTATTATATGACTTTAAAACTTGCCCCTGAAAATGAACGAATTCAAATACTATATTATATCAGTCATCTTCATATTACATCCAAATATTAGGTAACCGCAGCCTCCGCAAGGGTTGTATCTACAACTGTCCTCATTACTTTATGACAATAACATTGTTGCTGGTGTATGTTTATTCTGATTGATTGATTCATTCATTCTTTGATTGAATGATTAATCGATTGTCCTGCAATTAAGCTTTAGAGCGAGATAACGAGTTTCGGAAAAATGCACCGCTCAGGAGATTATACCAGTTAGCTGCATTCGAGCGTTTATGGCAGGAAATTGGCATGATCGAAATTAATTACTTTTGCTGACAGAAAAAAGTAATGTCTTTGTGGTATAATACATGTATGAATCCCCCCACCGATCCTCCCATTCTCTCTCTCTCTCTCTCTCTCTCTCTCTCTCTCTCTCTCTCTCTCTCTCTCTCTCTCTCTCTGTAATATTTCATGGTGGCTGGTCTTTTCAAGCCGCTTTAGGTAAATAAATCAGCCATTTTTGACAGCATGTGGTGCTCACAGTGCAAACGCAAGTCCTTTCCCTGGGTGATACTTTTGTAAAACATTGTCTACTAAATACCTTCATGCAGAATAGTTGTCATCCAAGCCGTTTTTGAGATATTCTACTTGCCTTGAACCGATGTGTCTAATGTTGTGGGTGGCTAGCTCTACTTCCTAGCCGACTCTTGGTATTTCAGTGGTACATACTGTGCAGTGACTATGGGAGGTGAACATGCCTCACATCAGTTTCAAGAACAACACGAGCTTGAAACACCTAGTTCACAAATATATCCATCTCTTTAATTATTACAAAATAATAGCTCAAAAGCTCACACCATACCCTTAACTTAAGAAATTTGCCAGGGACCAATATGCGAAACTGTCCCCTGCCACCGAAGGCACTCGTTGTTTTTCGGTCACCGCAAACAATACCAACGTGAATATTCATTGCAATGACGTCACCCTTCTTGGGACTTCAGCATTTTTCCCAGCACGGGCTCTTTTCATGAAGTTTGATTTAGGATTCGCCCACTCGTTTGCTCCAATCGCGAGTACCAAAAATGTCTATAAAATAAAACACAAATAGAACTGGAAATATATTTTTTAAATTTTCCAAGTAGGCCTGATATCGCTCACAGAGACTATGTGGTTCTATTAGCTAATACAATTACAGTTGTTTAAGCAGTATATGACAGGGGCTTCGGCAGACTTAATTTAGTGGGCGGGGGGTGGGGGGCAAATGTGTAGTGGTCAGCTATTAAGTTTTACGGATGTAGGCCAAAACATGTTTAGAGGCGAAATCCGGGAGGAATGCGCAAGTGCGGGCACCCATGGTATGTGTCCATGTAAACTAATATAACAAAATCGGTCGCTCAGTGCTAAAGCTACATAGCAGGTTTCATCAAAAATTTTAAAAAAAAAAATTACTTTAAAAAAAATTGATGAATGTTGACCTGTTTGGCGCCGGACAGTTTTCCTCTTTTTAGAACATCAGCAACAAAAATGCTGCATTTGTTGGTGTTTGGTCCAGTTTCATGCCTGCAAGAACGCAGCCACTTTTGACTCCCTATGAACGACCGGGCTCTGTCACCCATGCTCATACCCGGGGAGGAAGCCTCGCATACCTGTCGGATAATTTTGTTTAAGCAACTACAGGAAATACTGCAGAAATAAAGTATTGGTTATTACGGTCGGTATATGTATATATATATATATATATATATATATATATATATATATATATATATATATATATATATATATATATATATATATATATATATATATATATATATATATATATATATATATATATTACGCTCAAAGTGGACGGACACATCAACCATTGCAGACCAGCGATTTGCTATTGTTAGCGCATTCTCATATTTTCAGAATCAAAAGTCTTCCATTCATGAAATCATCAATTGCTTAGAATATCTAACAACTGAATAAGCACATAAAATGATCGAAGGAATCGACGCCCTCAGAACGTGCTCAAAATATGAATAATTGTTTTTTAAACATTAACTCAGATCTTTGGGCGAGGCGAGGTTCAGCTAGTGTGTTCACACAAAACATCAGGGACGTTAATTAAAACTTCCGAAATGTTTTATCTTGTTTTATTTAATGGCTTGGATTTTCCTTCCCCTTAATTAAAATGTATTGAAGCCAAGCGGAGAGAAGCATTGCAAGAATCAAAACAACAGCAACAAACTTTGTTCTTTACCTGGTCAAAGTTAGCGCGGTTCTGTCATTTGAGGCTTCCCGATCTTGATACAATGGTACATTATAAGTCAAATAAATTTTCGTATTATTGTAACGTAATTAGGGAATATCATACTAAATTATAATTTAACTGGTCAGAATATTGTAAGAAATAAGGTAATTGAAACATACTGTAACGTTTATTTACACATTCAGTGTCATTATTTTGTTATATTTTCGCTATACAAGCTGAATAAATTAACAAATAAAAGACTATAGATGGTGAATCGTGCAGTGAAAAGTCCGATAAATAATTGAAAACTTTGATGCAAACCAAATAAATACAACAGGTAGTGTTTATCTTTACACGTAGAAAGTGTGCAGATAGTGGCGTTATTGGAAGCAAAAATCTTTATCGCATAACGTTTTGTCGCGCGTTTTTAACATTATGTACATTAGTTACACGAATGAAACAATCTTTTCAATTTTCAATTTTTTAAAGACGGCTACTATTAAGCTTCTTTTCTAAAAAAAATATAAATTAATGAATATTAGTTAAAAGGCCCAAAAAGCCACAAACAGTTTCAATGCAAATTTCTTAGGATACATCGCTACCGCATTCAATTCATGTTGGTTTTCTCAGTCTTGTCTGATTGTGATACAACTTTGTTAATGAACATTTTATAAAAGGCAGCATCACATGAAATATCCCTTTTTAAACAAAATACGAATCTCTTACCCCCGCAAGATATCTATTTATTCATCTTGACCCTAATGTATACCTAGGTAATGCATTTTTATAATAAATAATATGATATTTACATTAACTTGGAAGGGTAAGTCTGAACGTTTATGCGCAATTCGCTATACATTCATATACACATAAATGTCACGATTCACGTAACTGTTCGGGTGATTCTTTGCAATTACACACGCAGAGCATAACCCTCCAAATGTCATTTTTAAGAGTACTCCGCTTGTAACAGATAAAGAGGGTATGTTATAATCAGTAACTAAAATACAAACACCAGAAATCTCTATCGATATTAGCGTGTGTCCAGTCAGATTTGTGTTATCCACATATATTTGGTAGTTGTACACGAGATAAATAAACTGATGAGCGTAGGTTCGCAAGGAAAAGTTGATAGTGCATCGGTAACCTGTCATTCCTATTCCTAGAGATAGACCGGTTATTAAAACCACATCTAAGGACACGCATTATCTTTTCTTAAAACAGTGTTGGAGAACTAAATCTCATATTCACAAAGAACTTGTGAAAATACACACGTATGTATATTTTAGTCAGTCTATGTTATTTGTGCACGAGTGATAAATAGCATGTCTGCTATCTTCTATCCTAGGAGTGCAAGCAGGGGTGTAGTGTTCTGGGAATGCGTGGGAAAGGCGTTCACTTACGATTTTTTGCGTTCCCTTACTTTTTTGCGCCACCCACCCACCCCACCCGCATCTGAGTAAGATGTGTTCCCTCGCTTTCTTTATTGCGTTCTCTCACTTCTTTATTTGGCACTACACCACTGGGTGCATGGATGTGATTAAAGTCAAGTAATGCAAACACCCTACAACCTGATGTATGATAGGGAAATTTGGGTGTGACCATACATTTATGCCACTTTGGTCGGATGTAAACATGTCTTGATATTTCATAAACTTCTTGTCAGGTACGCACCTCTTTATCACCGCTGACTCTGCACGCAGTTCCAACAAAGTTTCACTTCATGAACCCTTTAGCACGACATTTTAGGGAAGACGCATATAGAACTGATTGGTGGAAACGTTTGCTCTCATAACGCTTCAAAGAACACACACACACACACACACACACACACACACACACACACACACACAGATATATATATATATATATATATATATATATATATATATATATATATATATATATAGTTATATATATATATATATATATATATATATATATATATATATATATATATGGTTTTAGGCTCCACACACTAAGTTACTCTGAGTTTCATACAGATATATTACCAGGAAAACAAAATTATCAAATATATGTTCCAAATTTCAGGGAAATAAACAGAACGGTTGGAGAAATATGCTCCAAAAGTTAAAATGTTTCCAAACAGATTATGGATAACAGACACATAGCACATGCAGTTGGACGTGGTAATAGATATATTATCCATCCCATCCGTATTGTGCGGGTGTGAGTGGGAGATAATGAGACAGGGAAAACAAAGACTTGGCAAAACACTTTATCGCAGCAACTATAAAAATAAATATGCTATAATATGGAATTGTCACCGTGAGTTTTTGCTAACTGCATTATAAATTAAACAGTGTCAGCTTCAGAAATCTATATTATAATAAAGGTACATAGGCACTGTTATAGAAATGACAAGGAATAAATCTTGCGAGGATGGCGTTCTGTTGTCTTTAAGCACACAAGAAAGTATAATATGCTTGGCAAGGCATAATTTACATCGACAAATTCGTAAAACATTTATATTTCTATCAACCAGTGCTGTTCAGTAACTTTAGATGTTGTCAACTAAATGTATTTCTCTTTTTTTGTTTGTTTTATGACGAATGTGGAACTGCGATATTTAAGTTCCATCGAGTCCGCACCTAAGAATATGATAAATGGATAAACAAAAAATAAGAAGGTGGTACCAGCAAATACCAAACATGGCGAAGGACTTGGTGGAGTGTGTGACCCTAACGACCTCACTGATCCATTAGAAATACTTGTAGGATCATTTCGTGCCGGTAACAACGCAGCAGATGTCACTAATGAGGCAAAATCGATCTGTCAGCACTTGCTCACTATAGACAGAAAAATATCTCGCACGTCGATGCATGAACGTGTAGAACACGTCAATGACGTATGTTACGATATACACCTTTTACTGTCTGTGAATCACGCATACTTAAAATTGCATTGAGGTCGCTGCGAGTTTATTACAGTTGGTCTAATATCCGATCATTGCCCCATGGCGATCTGCCCGCCAACAACTAATTTGCGTTTTCACTGGCGCCACCTGAAATACTAACTGAACTTCTTCCCGGCGAGCACGACATAGAATCAATCAATAAAGACATTCGATGAAGAATCGCACTGTTTACTTAAAATTTCTATACATGAACATGAGCCCACTCTTAACTCTGTCATCTCGATTAATGCAGCAACGTATGCGATTGATATCAAATTGTCGTCAGTAAGAACAGTTTTAGGTTGGTCTGACGACATTCCAGATGTTGAACGATTTTTACACATGTGCTATCACATCGAGCCAGATATTGTCAGAATTACATCTATGATGCAGATCAACTTAAACAAAGGCCATTAGCGGCAGTTATGAAAGCGGAGTTTCATCAAGTGTGACTCTTCAGTGTTATAAACTGTTTGGGTTTTGACCAACTGTGGAGCAAGGTGATTTGATATTGATTACGCTCGCGTCATCTGTATATCTTTCATGTCATAACAATCAGTTGACATCTAGTCATTTGACCCCATTTGGATCAAGACCGACACATTGTAGAACTGCATGATGAAGATTTGATGATACAACTGTACATTAGAAGATCGACCTTAGAGTTAATATAACGACAGTCGTGCGTGAACGTGTAATATAAGTGCGTGTTGTAAACGTGAGAAAACCTGTTAACGAGACATATTATGGAACTGACCTTGGTGGTGTTGTTCGTGGATTGTACACGGGCGCACCAAAGGTACTTACGGGATTGTCTTCCCGCATAAATTGCAATGCGAGTCGTTAATAAAATCGAGCTTGTTGCCCGGGACCGGTTGAAAAATCTGTAATTGCGAGTGGTCCAATCGATTCGAGATCAACTACAGCGATTAGTGGCTCGAGTACCATCAAAAATCGGTTAGGCAACTGTCAGATTTCGTGATTGCAAATTTGGCAATGGGGAGTGGATTTGGACGTCACTCAAAGGCAGTAGACAAAATCAATAATTATAGGTTACTGTATTTGTATGGGAAAATATGAAGTCGTTTTGTCGGATGGATATACTGCACGACCTTTTGAGTGCAATATATCCATCCGACAAAACAAGTTCATGTTTTCTCATACAAATGCAATAACCTTTTGATTATATGCTCATTTTCTTTTTCTACCTAAGGCTTAATTCTATAAACAAAAATACACTACAAAAAACAAAATGAATGAATTTATGTTGTATTCCAAACAAAATACACAAGCGCAGATTCGTCAGTACACAGCAACATTATTAATGTGCACATAACTCCGCCCAGATAAATTTAATTTAGTCGCGCGCTAGACATCACTTTCGAAAGAAAATGGCGTTATGGTCTACTTAAAATTTAGAGTGATATTGTGAATGAATGCGCATTGCAACCACTTTTCCATATGGTCTGGAATGAATAGATTTTGGTATTTTTGTCGATTCTACAAAATTTCGTGATTATGTTCCGTATGTACTAGATTTATCTGTGTCAATTCAAAATGAAGTACATCTCATTTCAGCAGCAAGGGAGCAACGTGTTGACATCTGCAAGTGTTTTTCTGTTCTGTCATTGAATGTTTCGAATCATAATGTGGGAAAAATATGAAGTCTTTCAGCTGTAATTATCAAAAAAGATGCTATGGAATATAATGTTCATTTCATTTTGAGTGCAGTAAGGATGATGTAATTGCACTTGCAATATAGTCGAAATTACAGTACAATTTCGAAATGTGTAATCAAGCCTTAGAACCCATGACATGGCTCATGTAATTCGGATTTGCAGAACTAAGAAAGTACATTTTGAGGAAATTCAGGATGTAAAACTGTAAGTATATTTTTTGCCATTCTTATTACCAGCTAAAGAAGACACGTTTATGCCTTGTCACTTGCATGTTATCTGTAGGGACCCAGCAATTTTATGACCTGTCTGGGGTCTATCGCCAGCCCAAATCCGAAACATTGCATCAAAAAAGTTAACGCGGAATATTGCAAAGCAGCTGGTATGTGGCAGTCCACGAAACATCTGCTTCAGTTCATTCAGAAACAAATTTAATCAACCAAAACGTAAAGCGTCTACAGTATGAGTGTACATGATTTGTTTACAAAGTAGTCCCTAATACACTATTGGGCACACGTGTCGTACACGTGAGTGCAGTATGAAGGTGTGCAATATCGTCAATATTGCACGATTCTGACAATGTAAAGTCAACGGAGACAAAAATGAGCATATAATAATGTATAAATGATGTCTCATTTCAAATATGCATCAGATGCAACATTTGGCATGCCTGCCCTGGTCGATAGAAACAAATGAGATTCTCTGTTTAACTCATACCCGGCTAGGGATCCCCAATCAACTAAATATAGAATTACAAGTGCAGGACAAGTACCTTTCTCTGTCTACAGAATCAAGTTTGTTATCGTTTATGCAATCATGAACCGCATCAACGGTGTCATTTCTCGAGCATGCAACAGGTGTGCACCAACCAAGTAATATTACGGGACAGTTTATATTTCAAATAAATACCCAACATGGTCTTACAGTACCAAAACATGTCTTCGTGGCGTTTCAAATTGTAAAGCGAGACAATAGTAAAACCCATAGCAAAATGGTATTTGATGACTTAGGAGTGATATATTTCTTTGCTGTTAAACGGGCATCAGGAATCTCCAGAACACATTCAGCTTAACTTACCAGAAAATGAAACCGCAAATGCAGTCTGTGGTCGTATATGGCCCGACATCAAAACGTTGACGCTGGTTTGAAACTTTCTCAACACGACTTTCGTACACTGTACTCGATTTAATACTTTTCATCGAAACACCCATAGTTGTTTAGAAAATCCGTGTTGACATGTATTTTCATGCACGTGCAGATGCACTTCCCGCTGGAACAACTCATTATTGATGTTATGCTGTGATACTTTCTGACAAGACTTTGTTGTTGAAGGGCACGAGTGGTCAAATAAAGGTCCTTGATGCGCATATGGAAAATTTATAATTGAATTTGCTACTTCCTTAAATAATAATGTCTTTTCACGAAGTGATGGTCAGCTTTAGCTAACATAAGTTAGGTGGAAAAAAAATGCAATAGAAAAGAACAATGGTGGGGTCACACTGAGGCTTTCTCCAGAAAAATTAACTGGAATTGCCCAAGTGTCGTTGACCCGAAGACAAGTCGAAACAAACGTCTAACGTGGACATAAAAGATGTCATTGTCAGGTTGAGAGGCGCATTTGCAAATAACCTAGCTCAAATCACCGAAAACGGGAGAAACAAAGACTCCGATGTGTCGGTTGTGTTTATCAAAGACTATGTTGATACTACCAATGACGGGATGAAACAAACGTGGATGAAATGGCCACAAATGTGCCACCACCACCACGCGTAGTAAATTCATTCCTAGGATATGTAGAATTGCTGACAAGTGCAGGAGAGAAGAAAAAAAAACTGATGATAAATTAACAATTGATCAATTGCTTTTGATAATGATGTGAATGGTTTTGATAAAGCTAAATCTAAAATCTTAACAGCGCGCGCTTCTAGATGGTATTTATTTATTACATCCGGTTTTTATAGTGGATGAAGTCCATTAAAACACCATTGATAAATAATCAGCCTGGTCCACGAGTAAATAATGCGTAACGAACCTGACACCGGTCTTTCAAACTCTTTCATATATACGACATTAATATCATTGATAGCTAAATATAAAATCCATTTTGAAGCATTTCACGTCTGTCCAGTCGGCTACTTTACAGTCTTTGGTGTTTGTGTTTAAGAACAGATTTATCATTACATATAGGTAATGGATTTTGATCAAGTTGGGTGTAGAGTTGATGGTTAAGTTTAGTGCACATGTAGTTTGAAAAATACCGTGGCCCGTATGGTTTTCTAAAGGCAGAAGCATGATTATAGATGTGCTGGAGATATAGGTTTCATAGATTTATTATATAGGAACTGAATTAGTGCCGTGTGCGCACTAAGCTCTTTTGATAGCTCTCTACGGAAGACAAACATTCTGTTGTATCTCTCTCTTAGGAAGGCAGACATTACAGCTTTATTTTAAATGATAATTACCGTTTTATTATGTGCCACATGTCCAAATGTTTGTTCCATCTATTACCATATGTTTTTGTTTATAATTTAATTAATTAAATATAGTTTAAGGAATTCACAATGCATCCTTCTCTTGCCTCTTGCTAGGCCCCTCTTTGTCTACTATGGTTACTCTGCCCAACATGATGTCATTGCATCCAATATATGGTAATAAGCTAGTAACTAAATATAGATACGTTGTCATGTTGAACCAATCAGATGACTGAGTTGGAGCATGTGATCAAACATTGTGTCAGTTAGGGCATCATTCATTTAGCAACTGGGACGCCTGTATAGATGCATTCCTTTCAGTGTAGATGCTGTTAATTTTTAACATTATTTGCGGAAAGAAATCGATTTAGGTTCTCAGCATCAAACTATTGTTATGGATTTGTGCTGGATTTGAATTTGTCTACACTGGGACAACGTTTGCAACATGGCTGACAGGAATCGGTGAGGCGGCCATTACAGTAGAGTCGACCCTCTTACTCGGGCAGGCTCGCCATCAACGGCCAACTATGACTTGACACTACCGGAGAAGTAGTCTCTGCCCAAGCTTAGACAAAAACTTTCTAGTCGAAGCATTCATTTCAACCGAGGATTAATGAACTGTGTAATTCGTTTGGGTGGGGGGGATGTAGCAGCAACATTTACATGGATAGTCAACTAATTCTCAGAACACACAAATTCGCCCATGCGCAACCGGAAGTACCTTCAACAGAGCCTAATGGTTTTACAGTTACGCGGTGGTGGCGTTGCAAAATACGGTGGCTACGTTAGCCGAAAGTATTCACTCCTTGATTGACTCTAGGAATATTGGCACGAGGGTAGCACGGATCCATCGGACACGCTATTCTTTAGGCATGCAGAATCATTGCTGCCGGATGTTTCAGTCTTTGACAACAATGCAGCGCTAGGGGAAGACAACTTCCATCCCTTCTGTGACGGTTGCAACATAATCTCAGACCCGTTTGAGCTAACTTCAGCCAGTTTCGTTAATACAATCAATGGATAAGCGGCGGAGTCCTTGCCGTTCATGGCGATAGTGCGTCCGAATCTTCGCCAACAAATTCAAGAAGATTCACAGATTCTTCCAACTCTCCTCTTATAGGTTCGGTCTGGATAACGTCACTGGCTTAGCAACTTACTTTCCGCCATATTGCGAAGTCACCTAGAATAATGGCGGCTGTTTTCACCTCGGCGGTCGTAACTATGCATTGAAAATGCCAGGAAGTGAAAAAGTGCCCGGATTTCCGATCCAGCCTATGCAGAGGAAATCCCAGAACAGGTTCCGGAACTACCGACATCAACAGACAGGGAGTAATATTGTTTCATTTTACTGTAAAGTACTCTAGATGTTTGATGGAAGCTTACTGGCGCAGTTGGATACACTACATCAACTTAACCACCTTAAAACTCCACAACACTTCCCTGTTTCAAGTACCAATTTGGCACTTTTCATTTTGTATCTTTTTGCAAAACACTGTGCACTATCTACAATATCTACCTATGTCTTGGCTATTGGCTATGTGTACAAACTGCACAATATCCCTGATCCAACCAATTCCTTTCTTATTCTAAACTTTTGCAATTGCTTCATAAACGTTTACCGTACACAGATGCCAGACTACCAATTGATAATGTATTCTACAAAACTTATTCTAGTCCTGTCATGATTCATTCACAATGCCGTCCGTGTGGCTCTATTTAAGTCCATGTTTCAACTTGCATTTAGTGCATTCCTGTGGGTAAGGGAAATGACAATTAGACAACCTGGTTGCAGAAACCCAAATTTAACTTCAGTTCTCTCAGGTTCAGATCAGTGACGATGGTTTAGTTGTCGAGAGCACTCCAAGGGTACCCTTTATTGCCTTAAGTGTCCTGCCTACCCCCCCCCCAAAAAAAAATACAACACCAGTGACCTGTCCGTGCGCTGAATCAATATTTACAACTGCTGGGTTGTCATTTGGACCCAATCTTACATATGAAAGGGTTTCCCATAACTAAGCAGGAGTTCAACCAGTCCTTGCCCACTTTGCTCTTGCTATGTGGTTTTAATCCTTAATTATTCAAGACTCATAGTTTTAGAATTGTGGCAGCAACGGAAGGCGAATAGCAGGGTCTATCAGACAATCGTATTCGGGTCTTAGATAGGTGGCAGTCAGATGTCTTTAAGAAATATTTCCACCTGAGCGATAGAGTTTCTAGTTTGTAATTCAGTGCTGACTTCGGTATTTCTACACATTACCATAGCACTTCCTACTGTCTGGTTCTGTTTTCCAATTTTTTCTGCTTTCTGGTTTCATGGGTGCTCAGATCGATACAGCCGTCCACATACGGGTACTGCACTTCATATGGGTTCATTGGAGAGCACTTCACTTCATATGGGTTCATTGAAGACGTGACCATCTTACAACACTTCAGTCTCCCACTGGCATTCTGTGACATAGAATACAAACGTTTCTGGATATTGTGTGCACATTTAGGCAGTCTCATGGGTTCACAGACCGATAGAGCCGTCCATATCATATGGCACTGCACTTCATATCGGTTCATTGAAGAGTACTTCATATGGGTTCATTGAAGATGTCACTATTTTACAACACTTCAGTCTCCCAATGGCATTCTGTGACATGGAATACAAACGTTTCTGGATATTGTGTACCCACTGACTTCAGAATTCATACTATTTTGACACAACATGTGCAGGAATTTGTGTATTTCTGTGTCCGATAATACTAGGTCAGTGTACAGAATTGGCTTCAAGTGTTTGTTGAATTTTTTTTTTCAAAGTCAGTCGTTGTTGCTCATTCGTACTCTTTACATGAACTATCAGAGGTTTTGATTTATTTCGTCACATGCTGTCACACCCTGCTGCAGGTACAGTACTCCACAATTAAGCTGTACCTTGCAGGAATTAGATTCCATTACCTACAGGCTGGCCATAGTAACCCTTTCCGGGAGTCCGATCGATTACAGACTATACCTCGTGGGATAAAAAGGAACATCTCATAGTAAACCCAGATTTCCTATTACATACAGGATGGTGGTGCAGTTGTCACCTACGTTGCGAGAGGGAGTTCACTGGCTGTGGACCTGTTGCTGCAAAGCATGTGTCTGGTGGCATTTATTGGATTCTTGCAGTGTGGTGAATTTACGGTTTGATCATTGCAGACAAATTCCTCATGCAACTGCCTGATGATTCGAGATGTGGCATTTTCAATGGACAATTTTGTGTTATACTCACCTTGCCATCTTTAATTAAAAAAAGAAAAGAAAAAAGGGACCAATTTCATGTTGGTGTCAACATTTCATGCTTTCTGAACTCGTGGTTGTGTCCCATGTCCTGTCTGGAGCAGTATTTGAGTCTGAGGCAGCAAAGTGCCTTTGCTGGAGGTCATGGTGCAGCCACATCTGCAGCTGGAGTTGGTATGGAGGACCATGTAATTGAGACTTTAGGACATTAGTCTTTGTCATGTTATATACGCTACATCAGAGTTCTCCCTAACCATCTTCTTTCTGCTCAGGAACGTTTATATACATACATTTAGTGTCATGTGCTTTGGACACCATTCCTTCCAAATGGATTGTTACATTCAAACTGGCATCCTCTTTGGGCCATCTGATTTGATATATTTTATAATTGAGTACACTGAACTCTTACTACAAACTACTTGTGCGTTGGCTTCTTATGCTTTTCTTGCGGTGTGGATAATTGCTATTCGTGGAGCCTATTTTTCTGCAACAAACAATCTGTGTATGTCGGACATAATATTTCATATGGATAAGCACCTATTCATTCTGCATCGTAGGAGCATCTAAGACTGACATTTTCCATCTGATCCAACCTTGGGAAGATTGGAGTAGTAGGAATGAAAAGGGTTTCTGGTTCAAAGACCCCCATTTTATACTAGGGACCAGGTGATAGCCAGTGATAGAACAGTTATTTTTACATTCCGAGGCTTCTATCATTGACTTTGGCTCAGAGACCCCATTTTAGACTAGGGACCAGGCGATGACCAATGATAGAACAGTTATTTTCGCATTCCGAGGCTTCTATCATTGATTCTGGCTCAGAGACCCCATTTTAGGTCCCGGCCACCTCCAAACAAGTACGACTTCCCACCCCAGGGACCCACCCACCCCGACCAACAATATTTTCCTCAAATGATAACAGGGTTTCTGGCTCAAGTTTATTTCGTTGGTTATTTATTATTGTTAGATAAAATTTTATACTCATTTGTTACATACAATTGTATTTGTCATATTATTATAAAAATTTCATATCACATCACCGATTATAAGCGTTTCAACCGTAGATATTAAAAATATTTCATTATCGCGATAATAAAGACTAAACCTTATTATACCGCTCACATAACGACTACATTCGAACAAATCTTTCATTTGTAATTTGTTAAGAGGATATTTTTTTATCAATTATATATACATTCGATCGATCAAGATCGATGGTAAGTTTAGTATATTTTTGTTGACTGATCGGATCATGAAAGTTATTAAATCCCTTTGACTCACAGCTTAATTCTTCAAGACAATTGAAATACTCGCTGTTACCAGATCTGATGAGTGAAAGTTTTAGCCTATCACGGCTATTGAAACATAATCCTGATATTTCGTTGTTAATTTCAACTGTCAACTGTTTACCGTCTATCGTTAGATATTTGATCTTACTATTATTACTTTTTGTCACTGTCAAATTTTCAAACATTTATTTGTAAAGTTCACACAAAATTTCATACCCTAGTCGGAGAATATAATGTAAAGTACAGATCTATCATCAGATGAAAGATGATATCAAGTATAGATCTGTCATCGCGACGGTACCCAAGTGCAAACGTATCTACTCCGTTTTCGCAATAACGTTTTTCATCAAAATTACTTAACCCACGTTTGATAATAACACCTGTTTCAAGTTTATGATGATTTGTTTGTTCGAATAGCCATTGCTCTTATAAAACTAACACCGCCGTCAAGCCCATACTTGTAATCATTAAACTCAATAAATTTTTTAACAAAATCGCGAGGTAAACCTTTTGCTTTTTTTTAAATTTTATTATTGTCTAACAACACGGCGTACATTTTGCTTCGCACATCATTAGACTTCCAGACCGACAGAAAAATATAAAATTCGATTTTATATTTGTCAAGATATTTAACCTAATGACGATCTCTGACGATCGCAGACAGTATCTAATATCGTTATGTAAGCCCGTAAAATGTAAATCTGTCAAACGTAAGTACGTCGAAATTTACAAAGGCATTATTTCGCGGTATTAGTTAATTGTTTGGTTGGTATCCAGCTGTTAAATTTATTGCTGTATCCTCTCCATTTAACTAAACTTTTATTACCTTTTTTCCTGATAACTTTTTCAATAATAAATATATCTTGTTCAGTTTTCTGTAATTCTTGTTCGTAAAAACTACCAATTACCGGTTCCCCGGCTAGATCCTTTAGCGCGTACGTTACAGGTATTGTCAGTAAAGCTTTATCGATGACAAATACTTCTTCAATCCAATTCGGAGTCAATCTTTTTCCAATACTTCTTTTGTTAACGAAATTCGAACATTATCACCTACCTTAAATTTATGTCTGCGATACATGTTTTCATTTGCTAATATCGGATTTTTAATTGCATTGTTTGGTGACATTTTAGTAGTTCGATGTTTTGTTATTATATTTATGAACAATTTGTGGAAGATCGTCAATGTACCTGTTCGTATTTTTAGCTGTCAAATGTTTATGTATCAGCTTGTTTAGTGTACGATTAAATCTTTCAACGATAACGCTTTTCCCCTCATTTCCTGTAACATACTTTTTATGTCATTTTGTTCTAAAAACTGTTCAAATATTTTATTAAAAAACTCTGCTCCGTGATCGGTCCAAATTTTATTTGGTTTTCTTTCAGTATTTGTTATTATCTGTTTTAATGCATTAGTTATCGATGTTCCTGTTTTATCCGAAACGGGTATACTAAACGCGTATTTGCTAAAAACGTCAATAACGTTAAACAAGTATTTTTTACTATCAATAAACTGAGCAAGATTTGAGACATCAAACAAATCTATTGCCCAGATATCATCAACAGCATTCGCGACAATCTTACGTCGCGGAAACTTTTATTTTTAGGTTTGTATAGTTCTGATGCAAGCGATTTCATCGCCGACGATTCTTTTCCAAGACCTAACTTGTATTTTGTTCAGATTAATCCCTGCACTAACCTTCTATCAAATCGTTCTCGCATATTTATAGGTTTCATATTGCGAAGTTCATCTAGCATTATCTTATCACAGCCAGGCTTATCCTGCTCGTTATCCCGATAACAGATATCATGACACATTGCTCTTGCATCAACTTCATTATAGGGCTCTTGTCCTGGTAACAGATTATCGTTTTTGTCCCGCTGTTTATCTAGTGGATTGTACGGACCAGTGTATTTGTGCCTAGGCAATGTCCATCCTCTTTTTGGTTTCGGCAATTTTCCAATAAATTTATGTATATCCACCCCAGAGCCAATTACTTCCCGGCGATTGCATGATTGTCAGTACGTAACAATTTTATCTTGTTCGATGCAAAGATCTTTATCACAGTTACAATTACATTTCATTTATTTTATTAATCGTCGACAAAAATAAAATTATTATTGTAAAAATTTTTTTTTGAGTAATTTTGGTCAATTGTTTGTGTTTATTGACCAATTTTACCTGTTCTTCTAAGGGAAGATGGTTAAAAAATCGGTCCAATTTCTTATCTTTTGAGGGTCAAACCTCGAGGGGGTTAACGGGAATTTAACATTGGAAAATTGAAAAATTGATTTTTTCTGGTCTCCGTCCAATTTTTCTCCACAATTTTCCACAATTTTTCAGAGACTTCTGGCAAAAAATCCCGATAAAAACCGATAAAAACCAGTAAAAAATCGATTTTTCAATTTTCCAATGTTAAATTCCCATTAACCCCCTCGAGGTTTGACCCTATCGGACCAAAACTAAAAACCAGTGGGTATTTACCTTTGTCAGAGATAATGTTTATCACAGTCAATTAATCATCTACTAAAATAACTTTATCACATGCTCCAGCTCCAGTTGTTGATTTCAGAAACTTACTTTTTTTTCTACCACAAACAGCACAAATACTTTTTTTTAGCAATATTCTATTATTTTTTGTTTTTTCCGTTGTCTCATCTTTATTCTCTGTTTTAGTTTTACATTTGAGACAGTATGTTGACATTTTATATTTGTAAGTTTAGATAAAATTAACTGCAATGTCATCGTTTGCGTGAGAAGGTTGCTTGTCTAATTGCAAAATAAACTTCAAAATATCAGGATCTCTTGATATCTGCCTGATGAACATAATATAAATATAACCACAACGGTTGTTCCAATCGGCTATAGTTGATTAGATGAGTAATTTATTTTTTTAAATTTTTTAAAAATACATTCTTTTATAAGATCGCACGGAGAATGTCCAAACGAATCAAAATAATTATTATCGTGAATAGCGACCCAATGAGTTCCTGATCCATGATCAACGTTTTGTATATTTACAATACACGAACCACCTGCTGGTATGTTATATAATTCGTCTTTGGAATACACTCAACGAAATCCATTTTTAACTACAATGTCATCAGATTTTAATTTTCAAGTATATCAAAATTACTCAACAGCGTATGGTACCTGGTAGAGTCATTCCGCGTCCAATCCCTAATAGATTCGGAATTAGACTGCCTACTAACCCTGCTAAATGTGGAGCAATTGGAATAAATCTTTCTTGTTTTGTTGCACTCGACGACTTTGTCGTTTACGCTCGAGGACGCTTTGTCGTTGTTTTTCTTGCCGACTTTGACTTTGTTTTCTTTTTTTTTAGTGGCATCATTATTTATTGTTACATAAAACTAAGCTTAATATCGTAGCTACAGTGACTACATCACCGACGATTGATTTGTTTGATACCATCGCCAGATACCGCCTTTTTAGTTGCCCCTGATACTGCTCCTGACGCAGCCGCTAGTCCAAGTGTTCCAGTACAGGTAAAATCTTTGGTATTGCACTAGCTATTACAGAAAGTGCTGGTCCAATAAAACCACCGTTTTTTGACATCGCTTTTATTTGAACAGTGGATAATTTAAGCACAGACGGTTTTCCCCGACTGAGTTTATTGATTTGTTGCTGAGTTAACATTACCTCTACTGCGGTCGCGGTGACAGAAGTCTCTGGAGACTTTGTCTCTGGGGATATCATCAAAGAAACAGAATTACGTTTGGCAATCGCTGCTGATAATTTTTTTAATTTGACCAGGCGTTAGGTATATTTCTCTGGTTGTGTATTCCGTTTTCATTATATAAAGGTTGTAATATTGTTTTTTTAACACTTGTACCGTCATTTTTCCCTTGGTTGCATCAATTGTCAAAAATCTATCACTAACAACTAGCGCGTATACGTTATATTATTCGGCTGGCAGTACGCCAAGCGTCCAAGTGACTTCAGTATCAGCAGTCGATCCGATAGCTCGTTCGGAATGTTTGGCAAGATTGAGATAATTTTTGACTGACATTATTTTATTTTATAATCGCCACACAAAACTGTAGCAACTAAAAAGCAGCAGGCGTTATTATTTGTCTTGTTTTCTTTACAAGTTTGCGTGTTATCTCTTCGCCGCGTGGTGATAATTGTTTGTGGTAGCTATCATAGCTCGTTCTGTTTCTTTTGTTGGTGCAATATCTGATATTGCTCGTTTTATTTGAAGGTGGGCTGCCTGTAATTTTATCAGCAATCTTTTGTCTTACTGCGGTGCCAGCAGTGCTAGCAAAAGCTTTACCTGCGTCAAGTGCAATTAGTGCTACTTTGCGCGCAATTCCTGGGATGTTTTCAGCTATTTTTGTAAATATATTTCCAAAGAATTCACCCACAATTTTTCTTCTATAAACTTTTTTTGTCTCATCTTTGTAATTAAATTAGGTTTACAAAATTTACGTAGTTGATAGCTACGTTGTTGCGCGTAGGTGTATGTAATACGTGACAATTTCATTGTTAAGATCTATTTATCGCCCTGATTGATCTGTCATTGCATTGTTATACTCGTTATTTGATTTTCGAGATTTATCAGATAGTATATTATTTGTCGAGGAGTAATTTGCATCAGTGACCCAGGCGAAACATCAGGTGAAAAACTATAGAGCGTTTGACCTTGGCTTCCCTTGGCTCAGTAAGATCCTAGTGCAATAGAGCAATTAATCAATATTGTGTTTACTTGTGTTATGTTAACTGGCAGATCACCGTCATACGATATACTTTGTTCTGCAACACTGCCGTATTGCTGGTTTTTAAAGCCTAATAACGACGCAATACTAGTCGCTGGTGAAAAATCGATTATCAAATTATTTATTAATGTAATTCTGGCTCGTAATGTATTATAGTTTGGAGCCAGCTCAAAATTGTCTGCGGCAGCTTTACCGTTGTTCTTTGTTGTCAGCTCTTTTATCGTTTTATTAATATCAGTTACATTATACGCTCCCTGTTGTATTTTAACTGATGACCATGCGCTAGAATTAAATGTAAAATCGTCATTGACGTTTTTTTTCTTCACATTTGCCATAGAATGCCATACTGTGGCAGAAATTAATCCGATTTCGTACTGTTAATTTGGATCTAGTATTATTGGAGGATTGTAATAGACAGAAACGTTTGCGCTGTTACTCGTTGTTTGTGATGAATCTAGTAATAATGCTGTTGACATTTATTAAGGTTGTTAGATTATTTTATGCGATAAGACCGTTATGTAAAATTTCGTACTCGGATGATGCTAGTAATCTACTCGATCGAAAATGATCTAATATATCAATAATCTCGTTGTCGATTTCAGGGCTTTCATTACCAGATTCTTTCGATGGTATTAATAGCATAAGTCGGTCAACCATTTCAGCGTTTGATGTAAAAACTTTAACGCCAGATCCGGTGGTTTCTCTTTCCTCTGGTAATCTTTAATCTCGTTCGCTTTCATACTTATCAAACAGTCTTTTCGAAGTCCATGCTTTACTGTAACCTTCTGGTTTATTTCGATACTGTACTGCTGTTCGAAGCATCATTTCAGCAATAATTCCTTCTCTTATAATATTAGATGCTGATAACAAATCCTTCGTCTTTGTCATTTTTTTAATTTCTTTATCAACATCTAACCCAGCTTTCATAATTCCTCTTAATTTTTCTATTGAATTTTTATATTTTTCTTCTGGCCAATCTAGAATTTTGTTAATGTCTCCAATACTATGTTTACCAATAAAATCATCATAATCTTCACCTAATATTTCACTCCATGCATTTTTTCTATAAAATCTTACCTTACTTTCAGTAGGCATTATTTCTACGGTAGCTTCAGTTATTTTATTTTATTTTATTTTTTTTTTAGTTTTTGTTCCTCGGCTAATTTCCTAGTTTTCTCTGATAAATTCTCTATTAACCTTTTTAACCCAGCTGGATTAATCGTCAGTCTCGTTATCTCTTCTTGAAGCATTAGAGGGTTGTTCATTAATCTGTCAAATTCAGCTTGTCGTACATCAGGATCATCAATATTTCTCACAAGTACCTCCACAATTGTTTTAGTTTCTTCTTTCGATCTTTCTCCTAGCAAACCTAACAAACCTTTTTCTTTCATTTTTTTCTAGTTCTTCTGGAGATATTGTTGGCACTTCTGGTTGTTTGCCAAGCATTGCTTCAGTAACCGGCTTAAAAAGTTTGACAGTTTCTTCTTCTGCTTGAACTTGTCCTCGACGTGCTTCTTCCACTTTTTTTCTTAAAAGTAGCTCGAGTTGCAACAAATTTCTTTAGTAATTCGATTCTTTGTTGATGTTTGTCCATTGTTATTTCTATACGCTTTATAACATTTGTCTAAAGAAATTTATCAATACAACAACGACACATCTTGGCTGGATCACGTGCGAGTTTATCAAATAAGAAAATGTTATATTTGTCCTTGGTTGCTTGATGATATAATTCAATACATTTATATTTTGTTACATCACCGCATTGCTCGTTTGCAATATTTCTCACATCGACATTATCTAGTCCAGGAAATAATATAAAACATCACGTATTTCGCCTAATAAATCTATCAACGTTATAAAACCCTTGAGCAAGATAGACCACATTACATCTTTTATTACGCGATAATGAAAAATAAGACCTAATCTTATTCATCTCCTCGTTGCTTAAAGGGATATCGTCAAACACAATTATTTTATGTTCGGACGAATCAAGTTCATCAACGGGAAGAATTCCTCTGGTTGTTTGATCTTAAATATATCATCACCAACGTTAAGCTCAACTCGAAGTTTGTCGTTATATTCGCTTAATAACTCATAGTTATCCTGTTGTGGATTAATTGTGTAAATCATAGTTGAAGTTGTCGTTGAGCAAAATATTTAATAATAGGTTTGTTTTACCAGACCCAGTAGGACCAACAATAAGATAATGACAATCTGGTAGTTCATTGTTGTGTTTATGTTTGATTAATCGTTAGGTATCAAAATTTAATATCGAAGACTTTGTCCATGACTGCGTCATTGTTGTTGTTATATAATTTTATGTTATATAATTTACATAATATGAGTTATTACACAAAGTTTGGAACAGCGCTCACGGGATCTATTTCCGCTGACGAACCAACAATAACTGATACGTCATCGTTTGTCAAAAAAACCGGCGATACAATGTCAGGTATTTTATTGATGTCAAATCAACGAGCACTCGGTTTAGAAACGGCGTTATCCACCAATAAATGTTGTTAGTACGCAGGCTGTTAGTTATGCACAACTTAAATCCGTCGACAATAATAAACTATCATTGACAGGAGGAACTTTAAGCGGTAACTTAGATATGTCAGGAAAAAAATTATAAATTTAGAAACCGCGTATCCACCAGCAAACTTAAATCAAACCCAAGCGGTAAGTTATTTACAGTTGAAGTATGTGGATGGCAACAAGCTTGATAAAACCGGTGGAACCGTTGCAGGTAATATTAATATGTCGAGTAAAAAATTTTTGGGTTGGAAACTATGTATTCGCCCGCAAATGTTGATAATACACAAGCAGTGAGTTATGTGCAACTAAAATCTGCTGGTAATAACAAGCTTAATAAGACTGGCGACACAATTACTGGTAACATGATAATGAGTAATAACTCAAAAATAACTGGATTACCGACAACCTCGCCACCAGCTGATGATACTGATGTCATTAGTTATGCTCAGTTAAAAGGAGCACTGGCCTCATATTTGAGACAATTTGGTGGACCAATGTCAGGCAACATAAAAGTGAGAAACAGCAAAATAACTACGACATATATTCCAGTTAACTCTAATGATCTGACAAATAAAGCTTATGTTGACAGTCTGTCTAGTGGTGGTGTAAAACGAACCAAAAAACAATGATTGGTATATTCCAACACTTTTTTTTTAGGCAACTGACAACCGAGTTAGGTTTGAGGTAAGCGCATCGACACATTATCCTGAAAACTATCCTCATCACGCTTTCTCTGATAGACAAGAATGGTCGACAAACGGAGAAGTTGAAAACTTCTGGATTAAAATTCAATATCCCATTGCAGATGCTATTTGGCAATTTCATTTGCGAGGTCGATTAAACTCTAGCGTTGGTCGAATTTATAATTGGCGATTGGAAGGATCAAACGATGATATCAACTGGACAACAGTGTATAGTACAGAGAACACGTATATTTCAACAACACAATATTTTACAATTCCGACAGAAAAGACCGTTAACAAGTACTTGTATTTTGCAGTTTATGTTGTCGCTGCTGAACATCTGTTTCCAGGATTGACAGCATTTAAAATATATACACTCGATGATCACATTTAATCTAATATTGTATAATAAATGTCAGAACCACCAATAATAACAGTTGCGAGAGAATTTTATGATAATATTTTTAACCCCAACAAAGATATTAAACACGAATCATTAGCGGCACGTATAATAAACACTATGAAAATTTTTTTTAATTCCAATGATAAACACTCCATTGTCAGAAGAAGAAAAAATTTTGTTCGTGTTATGCATATGCGATGATCACAACTAATAAAAGCAATAGAAAACTTTGATATTATAAGCAGATACTGTCATTCTGATGATTATCTAGAAGAACAAAAACAAGTTGAAATCCTGTTTAAAAAATATTGCTTGGGCTTGATTTTAAAAGTACAGATTTGATAATGCGATCAGGCCTATTAAAAGCACGAGCTTATGGTGGAAGAGCACAGGAGGAAAACGAATAAACGATAATCGTAGTCGTCTTAACAAACTAGCGGAATCTAGGAGAGTAGGAATAAAAAGGAACAAGAAGTTATGCAATAGTTTTTTAAAACAAGAAATTTTTAAGTATCTCAGTATGTACTACCACGACAAGGAAACCCTAGTTAAAATCGTTAGCATGACAGCGGATTATAAAAGTGTACTCGAACGCAATTCTACCAATGATACGTAAAAAACCAGAATTCGATCTGATTACCTTTGAAAGATCTCTAAAGATAATCAAAAATCTTGACGATGAAATTACTTATCTCAGTGATGATGAGCGAGAAAAGTTTTTTGAAGAAGTAACACAAAGTCGGAAGAAAAGATTGATTCTTATTACGACATAAGTGAAGAAGATGTTCCACTTCCATCGCTCCAACGCTCTAGACAATTGTCATTACGAAATTATTACAATGAAATTGAGAAAATACTCACGAAACCATGCGAAAAAATAATGTTAAAAGTAGCTTCTTTTATTGGTCTTCTCACAATTGAACTAGAAAGACTCCGAAAATTAATGCTAATAAATTTTGCAGTCGCATACGCAATTATCAGACAGTATCTTGTCCTCAAAAATTTTACGTTGCATCAAATAAGTTTGGTACTCGGATTTATTGATGAAATAGAAAGAGAATACTAATTTGGTGAATGAAACAGATTTGTATGAACGTGAAGTAGAAAACACGTTTGATTCATACAGTTGGTTAAAGAAAAATGAGGTACTAACAGATGAACGATATAGAGATATTTCGTCAGATGTTTATGACAAGTATAGAGATTTTATAGCTGATCCTAACAATAATAAGTTCCGTGAGTTTCTTGATTTAATTGTTGATACCAGAACTTTTACTATCGTGTAAAAATTGTTAAACAAATATTGTATAATGAAAAAACAGATCATCGATTTCAATCATATTTCAGAAGAAATTCCAAATCAAGATGTTGGCGCACTAATTATCATAAAAACCTCTGGTGTGTAAAATAATGTTAAAAATACTACAGCAAAATACTTCAGTTAATATCATATTTACCATTGCTAATGACTGGCTCTGGTAGAGTCTCAAGTGGAGTATCGTTAAACCCGTTTTTCTTAATAATATCTGGTGTTGGTGTTTCTCGTGCGACAGCGTGTAAAAAATTGAGCCTCGACTTGAGACCCAAAAAATGCTTGTAAAACAGATAGTATCACTTACAAAGAATTACTTGATCAGATGCGATCTTATTTGCGAGGTGTAAAATATGATATGGACGCTTTAATACGCGAGTTTCGTATTATTGACAGTATGTTAACAAATATTCTACCAATGAGAGTTAGCAAGTACGAAAACAACAGTTCTGATAAAATATACGGCGATGATAGGGTATGAAATTTTATCTAAACTAGAAATAATCCAGCAAAAAGAAAACTTTTGAACTTACCACGAACCTAATGGTTGTCCTTTAGCCAGAAACCTAACCAATAACAGAATCCTCGGAATGTGAAAATAATGGCTGAGCCAAAATCAATAATAGAAGCCTCGGAATGTGAAAATAACTGTTCTATCATTGGTCATCGCCTGGTCCCTAGTCTAAAATGGGGTCTCTGAGCCAAAATCAATAATAGAAGCCTCGGAATGTCAAAATAACTGTTCTATCACTGGCTATCACCTGGTCCCTAGTATAAAATGGGGGTCTCTGAACCAGAAACCCTGCTTTTCCCTACTACTGATGGTCCTCTAATATTTATTGTAGATATATTCAGGTGCAGCCCGATTGAGTTAGCTTTGTGTAGAGGCAGATGTCACAGAGTGTGCCTTACTTGTTGGTTCACACTTGTGTCGATCAATACACTATTCCGCTTCTTTCCCTAGTGATATACAATTTTGGAACACTTCAGAAACGTCGAATTGCTGTACATGCCAGTCATTCATTTTCACATTCTATGCTACATTGTAATTTCAGCTGTATTATCTATTAGTGGACGTGTGAATTCCTAACTGGTTATCTAATACATATATCTAATATTGATACCTTTAGGTACATTAGGATTATCATGCGGTTCGAAACCGAGTTCACGCGTTTCCAACATTATTGCATTCTCACTCATTATTATCTTTGTTTATCCTTACATTTCCTTAAATTGGGGGCCTTCGTTACAGTCAAACTGTTCCATAGTCACAGGGCTCCCTTCACTTCGTTTGGGCATTGCCAAGTTTCATGCATTCACAACTTTTCTTTTGACCCCCTAAAATGTACTGAACAAGTATGCCCATATACTTCATACCCGCTTCCTATGGTGCATGTATGGATTATTGGTTGATGTTTGTTATCATAGCAAGCGGGTATGAAGTTTACATAAGGAAGAACATTTGAGACCTTAAGTGTAACTGGGACCTTACTGAAAACGGTACTACAGACAATACCTCCCTTCGGTAATATGCGGAAGCATGCAAATATATTGCTGAAAGGGTTTCTTAAAAAAGATTGGGATAAGTTTGAACATAAAATACAAACAAGCACAACATATTTGGGAGTTTTCAACTCGCGACCTCTTGTTTGGCAAGCGAGACTCGCAAAAAGAAAGACAAAATGTGGGTGTTTATAAATAAGAATGCATCTTTGCAGAGACCACATACAATGAAAATCGACCTTGTTTTGCTGGCAGATGTGTTGTTGTCTCTTTAGCAGGTTTTATTGCATAAGCACAAGACAGTATAATGTAGAAAAGGATGTTATTGTATAATGGAGAAAAGGATGTTATTGTATAATGGAGAAAAGGATGTTATTGTATAATGGAGAAAAGGATGTTACTGCTTGAGGCACTTAACAGGATGCATGACATGCACTCCATATTGCACATGACGAACAATACTTCTCAGTCCAAAAAAAGAGAAGAAAATAGACATACACAGAGATATATCACACGTCTCAGCACACAGACGCAAACAGTTTTTAAAAGCAAAATTGTACACACTATCTGACACAAAACGTGCATTATACTTAGATGTTATCCGAAATTAACCTTGATTTATATCACTTACACTCATATTAGCAATCGTAATGAATATCCGACCTACTACTGTATACATTCCCCACCCACATTTCACGTTTTGTGGAACTAAAAATAAACCTAAACTTGTATTTTTGATATATAAATTGAAAAATGTGAAAAAAGGCGGTACGTATCAGCTCCTGTTCATAAGTATGCTGATAATAATATCGTCTTTCACAACAGAGTTCTCATCTGATGCGCTGACTTCCGAGCTCTCAAATCAAGGGCTTCGTTTGTCAACGTCTAAAACTGGTATGACTTAAATTTGGAGGGATGAAAATGTCTGTTCATACCCAAAATATGTTTATTTCCAAAATAACTAAATTCAGGCATAAAAAAGTTCACAACGAGGCTGACTAGCAATTGTTTCAGCTGTCCCGTCTCTGACGTCATAGAGTCACATGACCGGGAAGCTTATTAATCTTCGGAACAGTCGAAAGATCTCGTATACTTAAGTCATTTTTCAGACACCTATAATAATACGGGCGGCTCTATGCATAAGAGACGTATTTAATCACATTTTTAATACTGAATATCAACAAAAGTGTAAACTTTTAAAAACCATGGAAAAAACTTTTAAAGAAGTTGAAGTATAGGTTTCTACAACCATCCATTAAGAAAATGACAAATATATCACCATTATTTTAAATTACCACTCTATTTCGTAAATGTACATGTGGTTTTCTTTCACGTATTGCAAAAACAATATACAATACAACAATATGCATGAACACGTTTCAATGCTCTGTGTTAAGAATTATATAGGAGTTATCATGAGAACATTAATGGAGCGGATCTAATTGTAATTGCAATATATTTAAAAACAACAGAGATAATTATTACGCTTGTAAGAACAAAGAAATGTAACAATGTAATACAAACAAAATTTAACACCGATTACATCCATAATTAAATTCGAAAAGGTTGTCACTTCCGCGGGTTGTTGTTGTTGATAACAATGTCATTCACTAAACACTTATTGTTTTCAAGAAATATGTTTGTGGATAGATATTTTACCAGAGAGAGAGAGAGAGAGAGAGAGAGAGAGAGATGGGGGGGGGGGGACGGGGGAGAGAATATTATTGTAGAGAGCAGAGCATTTTTAATTTGTCCTCTACTCAGATTGGAACTCGGGTCCACGGATAACAGAATTGATCACCTGGCCTGCATGCACCAATACGCACATCCCCATATAAATAATGGAACATATCCGTGGATTTGTGAGTAGCATAAGCACTCTAATGGTAATACGGTAATTAACTCTCATCTATTACGCGGTTACTGCGGATTTCTCTGACAGAAATCAAGACACAGAGGTTAATATAGAAAGTTACAATTCAACTAAATTGTTTATTATCATAAGCATTTACATACTTATAGAATACATATTACAAATATTACAAATAATGCAGTGTTACCAAATGCTGTATGTACATCTTTAAACATAAATTCAAAACAGAAATCGTCAAGAGCTGAGAAGAAGAGGATGGACAAATTTAAACAATCTATGTAATAAATAACTCTAGAAATAATAATCTATCTCTAATTTTAAACGCTTCATCAACAAATTTCTCCAGTGAACATGTTATTGTCTTATTTCAATGTACATGTGCATGGATGGTTTATTCGAGAAGTACATTCGAATGAGAATTTCCACGCAAACTAGTATACACGGGGCGTACTAAAATAAAATGACATTCATCTTAAATATCATGGCTGGCACAGAGTATGCAATTTTTTTCACTTCTTTCGATTCATTTCTTCCATATCTTCCATTTTCAGTTTTCATATTCTCAGGGAGAAAAGCATATGTAACTTCGAGCATTTTACAGAATCAGGAAATATCTCCACTTCACCAAACCAAATCTGTTTAAAGTCTCTTTCATGGGTGAAGCCCTATGGATGTTATTATTTGGTTCATTTGCAATATATAACTGCCTATATGTAGCGCTTAGTATAATATTTGCAAAACCCAATATTTAATTTACTTAATCACCTTTGAATATTTAAGTGGGATTCTTCCAAGTTAATCGTATACACCGACGTCAGAAGTCGATATTTTTACATGTAGCGAATATTTTAAAAACTTTCGTTTTGCACGTTGAATAGTGTAAGCTTGGTGAAAGTAACATACCTCTACACCAGAGTCGATAGCGATATCCCTTGATCCTACTGGGGATGCGATGGGTAAGGGGATGGATGCTGTAACCCATGAATCAGGGTTCAAAAATCTCACAATAGGACGAATAAAAATTCTCTAATCTGTATATAATATTCTTTCTCCATATACAATTTCACTTCGTGCTATCACGCATCATCAGTAGAATATGGGGAAAACACTTTCCGCTATTGCTACTGAGCGGGGAAACTCATCAACTTTCTAAATTTAAGTATAGGTTTCTACAACAATCCATACTGAGCGGGGAAACTCGTCAACTTTTAACTTCATGCTTGCCCCATTAAGCCTCTGACAAAAATATTTCCGTTTTATGTTCCTACCTATCTACCCACTTACCATCCACCCACCTCACCCATTCTATCTATCTATCTACCTACCTACCTACCTATCTATCTATCTATCTATCTATCTATCTATCTATCTATCTATCTATCCTGAAAACATTCCTTGTAGATGAAGATAGCAACAGATTGTGAATCCTAGGTGTCCATTCGGAAGGTCATCTGAATTAAATCAATTGCTTAAATATTCCGGACCGAGATTACGAAGTATTTTGTAATGCTAACTATAATAATTAACACGGAACATGACTCACTTTTCTTTTGGTTATAAACAGTAGTGTAGTACTAAAAAAAGAAGTGAGAGAACGCAGTAAAGAAGTGAGGAAACGCATGTTACTCAGTAGAGGGGGGGGGGGACAATAGCGAGCGCAAAAAGTAAGGGAACGCGCAAAAAAGTAAGGAACGCCGTTTCCACGCGTTCCCACAGCACTACATCCCTGGTTGCAACCCTCATTAACTTGTAACAATTATTGATTTCCTAATAAAGTAAAGAAACAAGTAATTGGCTTTCAGGTCAACGAGGAAAAAAGTGGTGCTGAATGAGTATTCAAAAAATTCTATTTGTTTCAAATTTGTTTTAAATTGTTCTGGTCACTGCAGTTGTACTAAGAGTTTCAGATTACGGGACAGTTCTTTCAAACATGAGACGTTGTATTTTAACAGTCGGATCTGTAGTGTCGATAGCGCCAGCAAGTTGGGTTTTGGTCACTTCGGAAACCCCAGTCGTTCTCGACAATCAAGCCTGGAGGGTCAGCTGCTGCTGAAGCACTCGTTGTGTTCTGGTAACCGGAAACAATACCCACATGACCACCCGTTGCTATGACATCACCCTTCGCAGGGCTGTTGCATCTTTCCCAACAGCGGGACCTGCGCAAGTACCCCGAATTCGAATTGGCCCACTCGTTTGCTCCAATCGGCGAATACCAAAACCGTCTTGAAAAAAAAAATGCAAGAAATCAATTTTTCTTAAATAGTGGTCAGTTGGCCCTAATATCGCTGACTTTCGTGTTGGCATATTAGTCAAATGCAATAATTGTTGGCCAAGTAACAAGTGTCAGGTGAACCGTAATAACAAAATTAGCCATTTGCAGCCTATATGTCATCACAAGCAAAATTAGAGAAGTTAAATCTTTACTTCCACAGTTGTCAAAGAGATCACGTACCCTACTTGGAGAAACTGTAGTAGTGAAAAGCTTGGCCATATCCAAGATTATTCACCTATTTCGAAGTTTACCAAGCCCACCTAAAGCTAAGCTTCAAGAGTTAGATGAACCTTACCATACGATTGTATCGGGTGTGGAAAAGACAAAATCAAAGGGAACTTTTACGTAAAGAGTATTTTGGAAGTGGTTTGAAAATGATGATATAACATGCTTATATCTTCGCTGAAACTCACACGGGTGTGAAGCCTTGTCACCTCTAAACCTAAATGGAAAGAGATTTTAACAACTACCAAATATAGACATGTTTTCACTTGTGGCATAGATTTTATGACAAAGGTGAGACATACTTTGAATGCATTCTTTATTCATGCATTTGCAGCATATATTGAATTACATAATAAATTTACTTAGATAACTGAAATGATTTTCTTAAAACTCCAATATCGATGAAGCCTAATATTAAAGTCGGAAATTCTAGTGTTATGTACACGAATGTGTGAAAAGGGAAATTTTTATGTATACTGTTAAGCCAATGAAAACGGTTCTTGGTTTAATATAGACGATTTTTTATAATAAATTTGGAATGCATGACAACATTCTAAGGCATGACCTATCCAGACTTTGTCTAACAATCTTCATATAAACATGAATTATATATCCCTTTGTTACATAAATCTGTAATTATGCTCCTTAAGGAAAAGAGGACTATAAATGCACACCTCAACAATTAAAGCTAATACTTCTAGGCCAACATCAGTATTCAAACGGAATCGATAATAAGAGTTTATAGACGAGAGTAATTGGGATGAATCTTTTGCCTTTTAAATTAACTTGTCCTTGGCTGAGATGGTTTGAAACTAAAACAATGCATAGAATTTTACGAACAAATACATATCTGAATAAATTGGAAATGTGCCAATAAACTTGTGCTCTTTATGTAACGATTCCTTAGAGACTTTATCTCATCTTTTATGGAACTGTTCCAAACTGATTCACTACCAACTAGTGTTACTGAGTGTAAGAATTAAATGTACCAGTAATCATCTGCACAATTTTTACGTGTCAAAAAAGAGAAGTTAATTTTGGTATAATAGACCAAAATAAAAGAGATACAGTGGTCAATCTCCTTTTGCTGCAGCTGAAATCATTTATCTATAACTGTAGATTTAACAATGATGCACCAAACATGACCCATTTAAAAAAGAGTTGAAATTTTTTTTACATGTCAAAAAAATAGTATGACTATATCTGTTGTACATGGAAAAGCTCTGACGACAAAATGGCAACTATGCAAACATCTCTTTCAATGATTCTTATATGTTTGCAAATCACAACCACAATTTTAAATAAGCTCTGATATATCAATATATGAAATTAAGCATGTGTTTAGTGATGTGGGTACGGCCTCATTTTTTAAATAGTTTTGTTAGGCATATTAGGCAGGAAAACAAAATATGTAGTAGTTGTGAATATACATCTATGAAGTAGAGAAATTTTTACAGGTGATCATGCACTAAATTGTTAAAGTACTATTTGTCTCCTAATTTGTGTACTTATTTTTAAGGAGATTGGTAATAAGTGAAAATAATAATTTAAAATCATAACAGAATGCAAATATTGTCAAATGAGTGAAGAAAACAGTTATTGTATATATAAAAACTTTTAATAACAAGTAAATGTTGAATTTTGCGGTAACATGCATATTTGCATGGGTATGTATGTATGTATGTATGTATGTATGTATGTATGTATGTATGTATGTATGTATGTATTTAGAAAATGCTTTCAATAAATACGTCTTCTTTTATTGCTCTCTCTCTCTCTCTCTCTCTCTCTCTCTCTCTCTCTTTCTCTCTCTCTCTGTAAGAGACTGTTGATACATTTGTCGTCTTTTTTTTTTTCGCTCTCTCTCTATGAAGTAGCCAATATTAAATTTTGTATTGGATTTAGAATTAGAATATAATACTATATACTAGTGTTAACCATTAATCCATGTAATGTAACATGCGCTTATAATGAGTAGTGAGGTAGTCAGTGGAATGGTTCCGCAACCCACTGCTACCTATATATGGGGAAAATAATAGCAGCCAATGAACTATATGTATAGCCATATTTAATACCAACAATTTTTAAAAGGTTTACCATTGTCATTGTGTAATTACGCTAAATCAATTCAATTAATTTTAAAAGCACATGATGTGAATATGAATTATTCAGGAATGTACAGCTCCGGTGGCCTAGTGGTTAGAGCGTCCGCCTTGGATGCGGGAGGTCGCGGGTTCGAACCCCGGCCAGGTCATACCAAAGACTTCTAAAAATGATAGTCACTGCTGCCTCGCATTAAGAGGTTAGTGTTAGGACTGGTTGGCCTGGTGTAAGGATAATGTGACTGAGTGCTAGACATCACTATAAACTGCCACACTGCAGACATCGTAGCGACATGACTGAAAAAACTGTTAAAGCTACGTTAAAAATCCAACTCAGACACACACACACACACGCACGCACACAGGAATGTTCCTGCCTTCATGCATATTCTCATATTTTGGACATTAAAAATGTACAGGCTTCTCATTTTATGTGATTATTCATACAGAGACTATATTCACAGATCACAGATTATCTCGTTATACAATAGTATCTATCTGAGTCAATTTTTAATTTAAGTGCACTCACACAAAGCTTATATGGTCTAATTACTTCTAATTGTCTCAGTTTAAGAAAAACAATAAAGCAGTCCTTATGTTCATGTTTTTGCATACAACTATATTTTATTTGCAAACTTGTAGCTTTATGTTTATCAACCATTATTCCTCAAGTTGTTCATGTGTTTCACCATTGCTGGAATGTAATGAGATTCGTCTCTGATATACGCGGCAGAACGTCGTGCTCTTCGACTCTTTGGACAAGACAGATAAATAAATGTCACGGTGAAGAGTTTGAGAACGGAGATGGCGACTGAAAACAATTTTTCTAATATAAAGTTGCTTTTATCAAACAGCACTTGTACGGCGCTCATCAAACTGAGAATATCTTGGACACAGATATCAGATCTGTGTTTGCACAGGATGATAGGAAATCAATCTAAATACTTACTCATTTTGCTTGTAAGTTCAAGCCTTGTCTGGGAATCACAATAGATTGAGTCTGAGTTTGGGACTGAGATTCAGCCAGTCAGAAACAGAACTTTCAAACTAACTTCATTTGTGATTGGGGAAAAAAAGATATCAGACTGAAACTCGGGCTGTATGATTTCCAACCAGATTCCACCTTGCTCGCAAATAGACCGCGTAATACAGGGGTATTTATAGTATTTGCTCAACAAAACACGAAAGAGACAGCCTACCTGTTTGGCGCGGGGCAACCCTCCTCCTTTAGAACATCTGCAACAAAAATGTTGCATTTGTTGGTGTTTGCTCCAGTCTGGTGACTACTGGAAAACAACCACTTCCGACTTCCGATGTACGACCGGGCTCTGTTACCAATACTCTCTCCAGACGATGAAGCCTGGCACACCTGAAAATAATTTTTGTATATTATGTACCTACTGTAATTTTCTTAAGAAATTTTCATAGCACACTCGGATAATTTCATTTAATAAATTATAGAACGTTATGCACAAGTAATTTGTCGGTCATTACAGACAGCATATTCTCATTCGTGTTTGTTTAAAGAATGACATTTAGAACCGTTTTAAATATGAATCTAGCTATTTTCAAACGTCCGGCATATCTTAAATACTTTAAAAATAATACTCACCACGTTTACACAAAAGGCCACGAAAAGGCTCAAGACAAGTGTCTTCTGAGACATGGCTGACAGTCAATTGCTCTCTGTCTGTGGCTACAGCGGTCTTTATATCTGTATTTATAACAGTGGTTGAAAAAAAAATCATCCTTGTTTAAGACCTAAATATCTTGTGCTTTGTGTCAGTCAACAGCAGGAAACGCTCTTTTCACAGAGTTTTGTTTACAGTTACATTACTTACTGAACTTGACCTTACTATGACCTACACGTTTCATTTTGTTTAAATTGTTTTACTTATACAGCATAGCTCTCCAGCGATCTTTAGAGAGGCTTGTACTCTTACGCTCCCCGTTCTCACTGTCGCAACATGCCTTAATTAGCGGTAATTGGAAGCATGTGAGTATTTCGTACTTTCGCATCCCTTGCTGTCTTCCTGGTTCTTAATAGCAGACAAATTCATCTGTAGAGAAGATTGTTAAGAAAAATCTTTGTATTGTCCATTCAATACTCCCTCCACAAAATCACGCTGATTATTCATCATGATAATCCTTCTTACACAAGTCTCACTTTCCGATCTCTGCTTTTTTAGTGCATGCATCAACAGTACT
>JAECUM010007416.1:0-15851 GCA_016617855.1 Megalonaias nervosa | reverse complement strand
AGTAATATATCATGGTCTGTAGTGTCAAATGCTGCAGACAAGTCAAGGAGAGGGAGGACTGTAATGTTTCCGCCATCCAAAGCAGAGAGAGGGTCATTGACTACTTTCAGAAGAGTAGTTTCAGTACTGTGGCAAGGGCGATATGCAGACTGTACATTGCTAAAAAAGACTGTTTGAATTCAGATGAGATACAAGTTGGGATAGAACAACTTTTTCTAAGATTTTTGACATGAATGGGAGATTAGAAACTGGGCGGTAGTTCTTTAAATCATCATGGTCGAGTGTTGGTTTCTTCAGCAGAGGCTTTACAATGGCAGTTTTGTAAAATGATGGGAATTCCCCAGATGAGAGAGAGGTATTAATAACATCAGTTAGTGAAGGCAATATTGGATCTAAGCACTCTAGCAGCGGTGAAGTCGGAATCGGATCAAGTTCACACGACTTTGGTGCACTCTTCATCACGATTGTATGTGCTAAATCCATAGAGACAGGTTGCTAACGGTTGCCGCTGAAATTCTGTATCGCAACTGTATGGTGACGATGAGTCAACTGAAATTGTGTTGTCAAGTTTATCTCTGATGGTTTGTACTGTGTCACGGAAGAAATTTGCAAACAGGGCCGGAAGGTCGACTAGAGAGAAGGTAGCTGGAAGTGGTGTACATTTGTTCCTTGACATTAGCTTGTTAGTAATCTCAAATAGCTCTTTGCAGCTGGAACTTTGCGTGATCTTAGTACTGTAGTGGGCTGATTTCGCTGCATGGACTATGTTTGTGACATTCTTCTTAGCGGCCTCATAGATCTGTTATGAATAGTGAGTCTGGTGGAAAGCCAAAGCCTCTCAGCTTTACGGCGGTCTCTTTTAGCAGTGCGAAGCTGGTCCCTAACACTGCTATACCACGGAAAACACTTCTGAATTGCTACTCTGCACTTGGTTGCTGGAGGATGTTTGTCAAGCAATGAACGCAGGCAGTTATCGAGTTGTTCTGCTGTAGGAGGTAAGCTAGTTGTTAGGTTTGCTTGGATGTCATGCATTAGTTGGGTTCTGTTGATCATATGGAGGTTTCTCTCAGTAGCGAATAAAGGTGGAGGGTTAGGGACTGATACGTCAAGATGGCATATAATGCAGAGGTGATCTGATGAAAGTTCGTGGGACACCAGGGAGGACAGTAGAATATTATCATCAGGTCTGTAAAGAATCCAGTCTAAAATATGACCATGTTTATGGGTGGGTTGGCTAACTGACTGTTTGAGGTTGAAAACGTGAATGGAATCTAGGAGTTTTGATGTGCATGGGTTTCCAGGACAGTCAAAGTGAAAGTTGAAATCTCCAAGAATAATAAGGTTGCCACCTATCGAATTTCCATATTCCAGGAGATTCGGAAACTGCTCCAAAAAGAGAGATTCTGTCAGCTTGTTTTTTTCTACTAGGAAGAGGGCGGTAGAGGCAGAAAAAATAGACTGACCTTTGTTCCAGTGTGAGTGTAGTTTGGACTAGTTCAAACGATGTGTGGTAGAAACTGAAGGTTGTAGTGTAGTTAAGACGGTTGATCATGGAGTTCTTTGCGATGACAGCAATTCCACCTCTGCGAGAGTGGCGGGGGAACGACTTGATGGAATAACCGGTGGGTGTTAGATCCGCGCTCTTGGGTTCATCGCCTGATGTTTTTAGCCATGTTTCTGTCAGGAAAAAGACGTCGATATTCTCATCATTGATAAAATTAACTATTTCTGTGCGCTTTTCCGATGGTCCTACTGACTGGGCATTGAATAATGCGATGCGCAGTGGTATCTCTTCGATAGCTGACACAGAGGTTGTCGATTTAATTGGGATTTGAATTAGGTTGTCTAAATTAACGGCCGAATTTTTAAATTTATGTGCCGGAAAGGGCGAAAGGGAGATAACTGGAATTCTTCTTTCTATTCTACGCTGGCCAGCTTTGAAACAACGCTTCCTTTTTCGCTTCCGTTTACAGTTATGGAATGATGAATGTAGTCCCAGGTCGTTTAGTCTAGTGCACAATATAGTGTGGGGAGCCAAGGAGTCGTCATTTAACGCAATTAATGAGGGTCCATCATAGCATAAACGGGTGGACTGGCGAGTATCACATGATGGCGGTTTGTTCGATAACAAAGGAATTTGTAACAGTGGAGCAAGACAGCTGAGAAAAAGTCTAATTTTTCTCGTTTCCAATACAAGAAGATGAAGAAACACATTCGAATAGAACAGCCAGTGCATGATGAACACAATAACGCAGACGAAGACAGACAACAAGCACACAGATCATGAAAAACGGCACAAAAATCCGGGACAGCTGCCTCAAGCCGGTTAAGCGATAGCGGCCATCTTGATAGCGGCCATTATTGAACCAATAATCTTGTTTGTTTGGGGGGGGTTGGGGGGTTGGGGTTGTTTGTTTGTTTTGTTTTTGTTTTTGTTTTTCTCTAGGACACTCGGCTGCATATGCTACATGAACTAATGAACAAGGGAGCCGCTGTAGTTCAATTGGTAGAAATCAGACTTATAGTACATAGGTCTCTGGTCGGATCGGCTGCCAAGATTTGTCCTTGGCAAGGGCACTTAACTTGCAAGATATAGTCAATGTGTTAAAAGTGCCGTTAACACCATCCCCTCCCCCTAAAAAGAAAGTACAAAACAATAAAATGAAAAATACAAAACAACAGAAACAGACTACATGATCTTTTCCATTCTATGCAGTATATGACTCTTTTCTTCTGAAAGTCGTCTGGCGCGGTACCCGCGCTAAACCAACCGAGCATTTTCCGTTTCCTCGTCATGCCCAATACGGTACTCGCGCTATACCAACTGAGCATTTTTCTTTTCCTCGTCATACCCGATACATTGCCCGCGCTATACCAACAGAGAATTTTCCATTTCCTCATCATACCCGATACAGTGCCCGCGCTATACGAACATAGTATTTTCCATTTCCTAACTCATACTCGATACAGTGCCCGCTCTAGACCAACTGAGTATTTTATTTTTCCTCATCATACTTGTAATGGCTTCCACTCAGTATCAGTCCATTGTGAAGGGTGAACCTCAGCGTGAGTGTATTCATTACCTATGTCCACTGACAGTGAAATACATTTTTGTTCAGTGTATCGACTTCGACCATTTGAGTCAAAAGACTTTTTAAGTGACTCAGTCAACTTTATGATGATGCATCACCCATTGATACATACATACATACATACATACATACATACATACATACATACATACATACATTTTTTGTACCTGATCATAAATTCATACGAGATCCATCTCGCCTCTCATGCGTTATATATAAATCTCTGCAACTCTATAGCCACACTCTTGTCTCGTCGTTTCTAGCATTCAATCAATGTATTTTCCATGCAGAAGATTTGCGTTATAAGGATGGCTTTAGGAATAGCAACATTTTCCTTTCATGTACCACCGAATCTGAAGCGTTTTATAAATAGCTACTCTTGTTACAATGTAATTTCATCACAATGGCTTCACGCATCTCCTGATGAAAAGTAATCAATGGAAGCAATTTGTAAGGCTTGTCATTGTTGATGGGAAATGTCTATAGCAACTCTTTCCAAACATTTTCCAGATTAAGTACCACAGCTTCGTACTATGTTAGACAAGAAATCTATGACAAGTATATATCAGAGTTCAGGTGTGACACTCCTGTGTCAGTAACGCATAGGGCAAACATAATTACTTGCCACAATGTGTAAAAGTGTATCTTTAACTAGAGTAAGATGACCTCTCTCTTCTCTAAGAATTTTCGCTTACGCTTACTGAAGATATTCACTCAGTATGTATGATATTTGTATTTCGAGTAATGATAGTGTCTACATCTATACAATATATTATCATTCATGATTATAGCTAGCAAGGGTTATTTAATTAATAAGATTTTAAATACTAATTTCCCCCATTGATCGGAAGTTCGCACTTTAAAGGTTAGCATTCTTGTCTCGTGTGAAAATCCATTCATAAATTCTAAGGTTGAGTTGTACTCTTGTTCAAGTAAAACATCACATGATCTGAGTTTGAGGATATTAATTCTTGAAAAGACAGGTTGACCTACTTCCTGATTAGTCAGTGTTAAAACGGCTGATCTTGCTTACAGTTGAGATTATTCTAGAATCAATATGTGACTCTTTCTGTATTGCGTATGAGCTATCTATATCAGAGATGTTTACTATTAAATTTGGCATTCTTAGTAGTACCGCCAATCTTTGAAGATATTTAATTGAGAGGATTAGTTTATTTAATTCATTCGTTCATTGGAATTATTAAGTGCTCGAACTATTCAGATTATGGAATTATAGCTATTACGGAATTAATCTGAAGTCATTTAAAGACAATTTGGGATTATATCAGTGTGATTCATTCATTACTATTGGTACACCAGAACATTAGTGAACATCATTCAGAAAATCACTCGAACTCGTTTGGATTAGTCGATACTTTTGGACTTGATACAACCATTTTGAACTGTTTAGGATTTCACTCACCATTCTATACGTGTTTTAATTTTTCAATGTGTATTTTGGTAAAATAAATTCTATTTTAATGTTACAAAACTTGTTGGTTTTCGATCGTATTTGTAACTTATTTTAAGACCATAGAGTCGTAACAACAGGAATAAGAAAATAGGAAAAATGTCATAACAACACCAGAGTCAAGTTGCTTTAAAATTTCCATCATCTGTTGTGATCATTCGCGGGCATTGAAATAAAGCTTTCTCTGAAAGGCATTATACTCAAATGGTACCTGTCAGAAATTGTCAACGTCTTATACTTGATATACACAGACACAACTTCGCTCAGTCCATTCGTAGTTAGAAAACGCACGTGTAGGTGCTAAATATATTAGAGCATACATACTTTACTAAAATATGATATTCCACTGAGTTGATAGTTGTAACATTCTTATAATCGAATGACTCCTTACAAACGTTAAAGTCGTGTTTAATAGAAGGGAACAAGATTTTTTGTGTCGTCTTATGTAATAAAAATGTTACAAGGTTTCCGTCATGTCGTCTTGTTTCATACAAAGGTACAAGGCTTCGTGCTATTATGATTTTTTATGAGAAAACCGCAAGAACTTAATTGGGCCTCTACCAAGATCTTCCAACAGACACATCATAATACTGCCTAGCCGAGACGTGAGTCCACATTTAAAAGGTGCTTTTATACCTGTCTCATGAATATTTTCTCTAGGTAAATTAGCTGCAGCAAAAGAGAAAGAAACAATAAACCTCATATTGGCACGTTTGGCGACCAGGTAAATCAAAACAATGAATTTTATTATAAATATTTTACTAGTATAAAATCCATAAAATCAATTTCAGACATGAATATAGAGATTCTGGCCAATATTAATGCGGTGAAATCAGTTTTAAGCATCGATCCTACAAATGCTGATACGAAAAGACCCTAATTATCTTTCAGTCTGAGAATTCAAAACAAATAGGCGCACTCACATTCCAGGTGGAATATTACTGTAATAAAAAGTTATAACAGTATGTTTTGTGTGTGTGTGTGTGTGTGTGTGTGTGTTTGTGTGTGTGTGTGTGTGTGTGACACCAGTTTTAACCAAATTTGCAGAAAGCATACACCCCATACCTACCTACATATATACATGCATGCATGCATGCATGCATACATACAGACATACATACATACATACATACAAGGAAATACCACCATAAAGAGCCCATTTTTTTTAAAAAAATGTGACACCAGTCTTAATCAAATTTGGCAGAAAGCATTTTTAACCAAATTTGGCAGAAAGCATACATCCCATACCTACCTACCTACCTGCCTGCCTGCATATATATATATATATATATATATATATATATATATATATATATATATATATATATATATATATATATATATATATATATATATAGATACTATCTATACATACATACAAGGAAATACCACCATAAAGAGCCCATTTTTTTAAAAATATACATACATACATACACACATACATACATACATACATACATACAAGGAAATACCACCATAAAGAGCCCATTTTTTTTATTTTATTTTTTTTAAATGTTACACCAGTCTTAATCAAATTTGGCAGAAAGCATTCAGGCATAAACAACTTTCAAATTTATACAAATAATGCCGATCTGCGTTGAAATTTGGTCATCGTTGCTAAAATAGAAAAACGTTTAAAAGACTTCTTCTAAACAAAAGTCACTCGAAGGGACTGAAACTCTACAAACTGAACCGAACTTCAAAGGAATCCAAGAAAAGACCGTTTCTTCAGTCCTTTCGTTCTTTTCAAGAGTATTGACACTATCTCTGATATTCCGAAGAACCTCCAACATACCAAACTTGATAATGACAATATTTGCTCACATGTCTTAGTTAAAATATTAACAAAATTACTGTAAGCGCAGTACATATTTCTTTCTCATGGTCTTGACGACCATACTGGATGTCAGATGAGCACGAGTTTCAAGTCAAACCAACTAGTCGTCGACAGAATAGCAGCAATACCTAGATTCTAAGCTGGCTGCTATACTGATATCAGATCTGCTCTATTTTCATTACTGACCAACCAGTCATCATAAAATGTCTTTTGGTAGAAACGCCATGTTGATATAACCGATAAAATGATTTTTAGGATGGCCACTGTGGCAGTCATACATTATGTCAGATGGGCACGAGTTTCATTTAGAACCAACTAGACGCCTAAGAAGCCTTTAAATTAATAGCCCATATACGTCAATTAAGGAAGAGTGGCAAGAAATAGATTTTAAGGTGGATACTATACTCTATATCAGATCGGCACTATCTTCATTACGGACCAACCAGACATCATAAAATGTCTTTTGGTGTAAACACCATGTTGACATGACCGATAAAATGATTTTTAGGATGGTCATTGTGGCAGCCGTATTGGATGTCAGATCGAGCGCATTTTCATTTTGAACCAACTAGACACCATAAGAACTCTTTTGGTGAAAACCCCATACAGAGCTGACAATCCATTGGGGCTGAGTAGGGATAACAAGATTTTGAGACGGTCAGCTCAGCGTGGTTAACATATGTCAGATAGGCACCATTTTCATTCTGAACTAACGAGACACCATAGGAAATCTGTTGGTGAAAACATATTGATCTGATTATATATTCAGGGGGAGTAGCGATAACACGAATTTAAACATGGCATGCGTGGCGGCCAAATTGAATGACCAAGTAGCACCATTTCCATTTCGGACTAATCAAACCATGGGATGAATGTGTTTGTAATGTTTCATGGCAATCCTTCAAGTACAAGTAGTTTAGTTAGAGTAGCGATAACATACTAATGGTAACAGACTGGTATCAGACAAAAGGTGAGAGATTAAGCTCTTTTGATCTGTAACTATGGTAGATGAAAGAACGCTCATTAGAATTTAACCAAAATTAACAGAAAGTATATTGCTTTAAAGAGATTTTACGTTTTGTACCAATACGCTAATCCATCATCATTGATAACGCCGTTACTAAAAACAGAAAAGAACTTTTTAATTGACTTTCAAAAATTGTTCAACAAAATTTGACCAAGTTTGACAAATAAAAAACATAGAAAACGTTCTTAGCATGAAAGGGCTTTCAATTTATTTTATAAATGAGTCCAATCTGCGTTAAAAAAAATAAATAGAAGAAAAAACCTTTAAACGAGTTCTTCTCAAAACGCCGTCTGCATAATTTGACCAATTTGACAAAATGCATTGTGGTAATTACAAAGCTGTCTTATGAAGCCGAAGAAAATCAAATTATGCAGACACACTAAATTTATCCGCATTGGCTTACACAACCCAAAGTGATTGTTTTAATGGAAACCTTGATATAGTACTGCAAAACAGATCTGTAAAGAACAATATTTTCAGATGAGCTTGTTACTTGGTGGCATACAAGCTGAGGCAAAGTGCTCGATTCTGATAGAGCATTTTGGGCTGGGGTGGATGAGGAGAAGGGTGCTCTGGTAAAATAAGCTATTGGGGTGGGTGAGGCGGATGTAATAACTGATAAGAATACATTAAAAAGCTTGATGTTTTAATTCGTCGAGTCAATGGAAAATATTTAAGGCTTTATGATTAGTTTTTCCTAAACTAGACCATCGTCACACTGTGGTCAAACTACTGTGGCTCATATCTCTCTGAGTCCAGCAAAGGTCATGCTAAATTTGATTTGACTATAGGTGAAGTGCGTGAAACAGGTTTGGAACATTTTGAATGTGTAGCATATGAGCTGTAGAGTTTTGTCACAATTTATGTGTTCTGTCACAGATAAAAGTCAATAATTCCAATTGTGACTACTGACAGCATTTTAGAAAACCTAGCTCCTTTAATGACCTCTTTGCCTCCGATGTATTCCTTGATTACTCATTGATGCACTTTATTGTCTTTCGACTAAAGAGTTGCAGTTCCAACGCCTGAAAAGGTTACAAGAATAATACAAAGGAAAGTTGAGGAATCCAATATAATCTACTAGATCAAAAGCATAATTAAATACAAATCAAAAGTATGTAGGAACTTCCGCAGTCATCATAAAAGATCTTGCTACAAAAATCTGTTCCAGATTAAACAATACGCCCCATCAATGGCGAAAAGTGTTCTTTAATATTGCAACTCTAGAAAACAGCACATGAAAATTATTTATGAGTTTAATTTGTCTCCACTGTAAATGATATAATACCTTTTGCGAAAAGAAATCAGCTTTGATACCAGATCAAATGCAAGATGAACTATAATTCAAAGCCAGTAAAAATCATTTTGACGACAGAAATAAGTGGGGGGCTGCATTTTGCGCTCAAACTGTGAGGCCTCCATTGCAAACAGACATGCTGTCCGAGATACTAAATGTTTGTCATCAAGACAGAGATTTTCCTTTCGTTTATTTTTTTTTTTTTTATGTATGTGAGTGTGTCTGAGTGTGCAAATGGCAAAATGATTAAAAGCAGTCAGTACAAAACGGCATTACGCCGCAACACACGTCGTTACTGCTTACAATCGTCGTTATCAAGAACAGGAACCAGGAAATGTATTATGCGACTCATGGCAAAAATGACATGCGTAAGATAGATATAGATTCGGTTTGAGTGCACGCAAAATAATAATAATAATAATAATAATAATAATAATAATAATAATAATAATAATAAATCGAAAAATGCGTGGAGAACTCACGATACTAATTCACCTCACATAGTAACCTGTATAAACACAATGATATTAAAACTCAATAACTTTAAATTATGAACGATCATGATCAAACGTATATTTATCAGTACAGTCATTTCCTTGATGCAAGCTACTGTGTAGAGTTTACGATATGAGCCGCGGCATTGTTTGGATCTACATGGTTTTGAAATATGTTTTTGTTTTTTTTGTTGTTTTTTTTCAGTTACGTACGAAATGAAACACATGCCCATTTAAGTAATTAATATTCCAAACTCAAGTCTGTAAGTGGACTGAAATTCCATCAATAAAACACTGTCTCCTGGGCGGGGTGGGGGTGTTACAACTATGATAGGCTTTAGAAAGATTATTTTACTAAATTTTACTTTCATTATCAACCAATCCTGGCCAGCCAAACCTATATATCTCTCTATTTTATCTCCACCCATTTCAAGACTGGTTCACCTTCTTCAATATAATTAGTACCTTGAGTCCAGGAAATATCTACTAACAGCATACATACGTTCAGAGGTCTCAACAATGAGTGATCATTAAATAGCTGATATGCTTCAGAAACTCTAACGCTTTAAAATGCAGATGCATTTCTCTTGGATGACATGTTTTCGAAAGTTTGTATAATTGTTTCAATTCCTGGGCAAAAATTAATTTGTTGTTGCAAACATGAGTCTCGTGCAGAAAAATTGCTGGCAAACAATTTGAGAAAGTACTTTGCAAGCAAACTTTTATTTCAGCCCCAATTCGTTCTGGAAAAACAAAAATTAACCGCAAACATTTTCCATCAGAAATAGCATGTATTATGAGAAATATAGTTTTTCATGGCAATAGAATGTCAAAACAGTTTTTATATGCACGATGCAAAATGTCTAGATGACAAAATGTATATAGTTTTAATTCTAGTCATTGTGCTTGGAACCGTAACATTTGAAGCAATCGTACTAATGCTAAACCTGTAAACAGTGTACCCTCATTCCTTTGCATTTATTACAAGTGAGAATTAGGCAACTCGTGGAGGCTATATCAGGCACACAAAATTTAATTAGGCAACTCATGGAGGCTATATCAGGAGGCTATATCAGGCGCACAAAATTTAATTAGGCAACTCACGGAGGCTTTATCTGGCACACAAAATTTAATTAGGCAACTCATGGAGGCTATATCAGGAGGCTATATCAGGCGCACAAAATTTAATTAGGCAACTCATGGAGGCTATATCAGGCACACCAAAGTTAGTTTAATTTAATTTAAATCATACGTCTGATCCCAGTACAGATTAGTGTAACAAATGGTCCATTTTAACCGAAGCACCGACATTCCATTCCAAATGACAAATTTCCCATACCATATCTACCTACAACATGGTGCAACCACCATGTTATTATCGATGCGTGTCGAACCCCGCACGTTCATTGCTGAAACCAAGATTTTTTAATCCTGTTTTAGGAACCGAGCGATTGCAAAAGCAATTATCTTCTCTTAAAGAAACATGTTCTCTAATATATTTTACATGAAAATAGCAAACAAGTACGTCCAACTGTTCTTTCCTAACACCCTAATGTAATTCTGTTTCTGCAAGTAGTTTTATAGGTCGCTTTTAGTAATAACATGTTTTCACGCTACACCTTCGTAACGCTTTATCTTTGTGACAAATAACGGGCTTCGGAACCTATGTAATTAGCTGTGTATCAGTAGCGTATATACATTCAAATCTACCTCGTTGAATGATCAACGGTTTTCCTTACATGTTTTAATTGCAGACGAAAACCCGAAAGGCTCTAAAGTTTTCTTTTTCTGATTTTCTAAGTTTTAGTGCACTGTCATATTCTGTTGTTGACATACATAACATCTTGCAGGACACTGAAACAGTGTGTGGGTGTGCAATGTCATGTTCTGTTGTTGACATACATAACATCTTGCAGGACTCTAAAAGACTTTGGGATTTGCACTGCCGTGATCTCTCGATGAAATACTGAACAGCTTGCAGGACACTGAAATACTGTGGGGTGTGTAATGCCGTGCTCTGTTGGTGAAATACAGAGCATCTTGCAGGACACCGAAACAATGGCGGGGGTGGGGTGCACTGCCGTGTTTTGTTGTTGAAATAAAGAACAGCTTGCTGGACACAGAAACAATGTGAAGTGTGTACTGTCGTGTTCTGTTATTGAAATACAGAACAACTTGCAGGACACCTATAAACTGGGGATTGTGGACACATGGCGAATTTTAATAACAGAGAAACTGAGACTTGATATTCGTTTCCTCAAAGAATTCAAAGTGCACAACAGACTAAATTCCATTAAATCATGAAAATTCTTAGGATAATTTTGTTTAATATAAATAGAAAAGCGGTTTTTCTACCAAGTATATGTTATTCCCATAGTTAGATTTCAACTAATAGTACATCAAAATATCGCGATACGTATCGTGTGTATCGCATCATTATATGTATCGTGTCTTGACCTGTGTATTGCATCGTGATATGCATTGTGTCTTGACCTGTGTATCGCATCAAAATGTCTATCTTCTCTTGGTATGTATATCACATCGTGGTATGTATCGAGTATTGACTTGTGTATTGCATCATCATATGTATCGCTACTTGACCAGTGTATCGCATCATATCTTGACTCTACCGTATCGTTACGTCCCAATTTCAAATTTTATCAAGCCAGTGGATTTTTACAATATCGTTAGGTCTGTTATCTGTATAAAAAAAATGCATTTGCTACCCATATATTTTTTTTTGCTTATTCAATAATTAGGTGGATATATTTATTGAGGTCTCCGTGACATGTGCCTATAATAAAATAATTCGCTTTTATCATTTCTCCTTATTGGTCCTCTATAGCGCACGCGCGATTTGAGAGTGTACTTTTCCCGGTAAAGCAACGTAAACAAGATGCATTCTGAGCCATTCATGTGAGTTTTTAAATAAACGCTTATAAGACTGATGCAAATTGTTGCTTGTCAAAGTTACATTGATAACTACCAAAGGCCCCAAAATCTCCAAATGAAATTTAAATGTCAAAATCCATGTATTTTAAGAAATGTGGCGAGAACAGATTGCTCACAAGAACTTGACGCCTGTAGAATCTTGACTGACTAATCAATACCCATCCAAAACCTACAACCGCGCACTCCTACTCCCCCCAATCTAATTTCTCTAGACAGAAACATGACTAATTTGACGTATATTAACCTCTTATTGATTGGAACACGAGAGAAAGATGCAAACTACTGATATGCGGTCATTTCGGCAGATTGTTCTTACTGCATGGAAAGGAAACAATGGACTTGGTTTTCTCTGCTTATTATAAACCAATAGTTTGAAATCCTCTTGAATAACTAGATTACAAAATAAGGACAAGTTCCCATGTAGCAAGAAGATTATACAAAATGCAGAATGATGAAAAATCTAAGAGCTAAGAATAAAATTCTTGAAAACGGTCACAAAGGAATATAAAACCATGTACATTCTGTAAGTCCAAAGAAGTTACCTTCAACGCTTCATCATTCAGAGTGAAGATTATTTCTTCACACATCTGCGCACCGTGGATGAACATTTATGAAGTTAGTTTCGTACAAATACGCTTCATATCTGTTTTCAGGTCCCTACAACAACCGTATTATATCTATTATAACTGACAACACCCAAATGCGTAATGGCGAACTTTGACCTCCTGATCTTGATATAACACTTTAATGTTAAAGTTCATAACATTACAAAAACTTACAATAATAATCTGTTAATCGATCGATATATGTGGTGCAAACGAATATTTATACAGAATTTAGTCAAATGATGTGATGGAAAGACATTTTACTAGGACTGAATTGACTCGGATTCAGTCCCAACGTTGCTTAAGTTAAACTACGTAACTGCAGTGGGTTTTCTTTTAGTATTTTTCTGTGAAATGAATTATACATGTGATTTTTCTTTCGCGAGTCGTATTATCTGAGTGGAGGATGTGTGTGTGTGTGTGTGTGTGTGTGTGACTTGGATTTTTAACGTAGCTTTAAAGATTTTTCATTCATATCGCTACGATGTCTGCAATGAGGCAGTTTATAGCGCTGTCTAGCAAAGACATCATGCCGAGGCAGCTGCTAGTACCATTTTTATAAGTCTTTGGTATGACTCGACCGGGGTTCGAACCCTCGACTTCCCGCATCCGAGGTGGACGCTCTAATCACTAAGGCACGAGTCGAATATATGAAGAGACTAACAGCAGTCATATGCAAAGAAATGTAGTACCATCTAACTGGCTAACGCTAGCTCGGACCGCTCCAGTGGCATAGTGGTTAGAGCGTCCGCCTCGGATGCGGGAGGTCGTGGGTTCGATCCCCGGCCGAGTCATACCAAATTGTTAAAGCTACATTAAAAATCCAACACATACATAACGCTAGCTGAGAGATTACGTTTAGTTCTGACTCGGCGCTTCCTTTATTTAAACTTCCACTGTCACTTCGTAAGTTGTCTTATTCAATGAAGGCTCGTTCAAACATGGTGACTGTCTATCCCATAATGATATGACATAGGAACGAAAATCACTGTAAGGTATTTATGAAAAAATATTAACTTGATCGTCAGAAACCAATCTGCGCTGTTGTCATGTACGTGACATCAAGATCGTGATTTGCAATCTGGATTGTGTGGTAAGCTGCACTGGCCTGTCAACAACATTTGAACCAACTCATTTAAGACGTAATAGCTTTAATAGCTTTGAGACAATTAAAAATCAATTTTCTATCGATTAAACCAAACCGATGATCAATAACTTTTCTAAGTCCGATTTGCCAGCCATAATTTGAATTTCGGTGCCTTTGAAGATGTAAGAGATATACAAACTTCGGCTGGCTGAATGAGCAAAGATAGGCTCATCGATTTATTTAGCTGCTAGACTGCACATAAATAAGTAATCATGAATTCTTCATCTGCAGATATGCAGCAAAATAACTAAAATATAACTATAATTTTACAGTAAATCGTTTACTTTAAATGATATTATGGTATCTAAAACTTGCAGATCGGAGTGATCTGGAAATCCTGTAAATTTGTGTAATTCCATGGACCTCAGCATTAACGTTGAGCGTCCAAATCAAGGGGCTATATATATATATATATTTACTTTATACCCAGTAAAGCAATAAATTAAATTAAATTAAATTAAATTAAATTAAATTAAATTATATTAAACTGAATTATTTACATCATGAATGTCATACTTGATATGCATCCTGATCCCATTTACACAAATGGGTCACAATAAAGCCTCTATAATGAATTTTAATAGATATCAAAGTTATGTGTCACCAAGCTGCATTAGTAAATATATTACCGTTTTGTACACTATTCCTTTTTCGCGTACCTTTCCCTTCCTCATTTTACAACATTCTTTAATTCACGACAGGCAAGTATGTTATGCACATTTTATAAAATTTTTAAATGACCAACATCAGAGAATATATGGGTTTGGCTGGCCAGGATTGGTTAATAATGTAAGTTATATTTTAGGAAAAAGAATCTTTTGAGAGCTTATCCTAGTTGTAAATGAAAAAAGAGACATTGTTTTATTGATGGAATTTCAGTCCTTTAACAGTCTTGAGTTGAAACACTCATTACTGAAATTAGCATCTGACTCTTTGGTGCGGAATTTAAAGCACATGTTTCAAACACATGTAGGTCCAGAAAATGCCACGGCTCATATCCTTTTCTCTATACAGAAGCTGACATCCAGGTTTCATCTATACTAATAAATATAGGTTGATCATGAGCGCTCAGAAATTTAAAGTTATTGAATGTTTAATATCATGGTGTTTGCATAGGTTTACTATGGGAACTGAATTAGTACCGTGGTGGAGAAATTCAATATGGCGGAAGGAACACAAAATACGTTGGCAGTAAAGAAATAGCATTAAATCAGTTATTTCTGATGTGCAGCCACCAGTGTTTTCGTTGCATTAGTCACAGCTAGGTACAATTAAAGAAATACAGAGTTTTTGCTTAAAAGTGTCACAATGCACTAGTCAGTTTGTGTGCGTTGTGGTGGGGTACGATGAAATATTGCGAAATCGCATGGTTGTGTGTGCGTGTGTGTATTGCGAAACCGCATGGTTGTGTGTGTGTGTGTGTGTGTGTGTGTGTGTGTGTGAGAGAGAGAGAGAGAGAGAGAGAGAGAAGCCTAATTTGAATGAAAGTTTGATTGATTATGTTTTACCATTACTTTACAAAAAGTTTCAACATTTTATAATACACCAATTTTCATGTCACTGAGCTTACTTGAACTTTATAATGCATTAATGTAACGGATCACGGGATTGAATGCTGAGATTAGGTTGGTAATACAAAAAAATACATATTTATGCAATATAATTCTTGGAGAATGCATGATCAGAATCTTTGCTGGAAAGAATTAACAAGTGTAAATTCAATAAAAAGGAATAGCAATGCTTTAAAACTCCCAATACCTGTTTAGAGTCAACAACAATTATTTCCTATATGACATGCCCCGAAGAGAAAGATCATTAAAATAATTGAGAAATCTTATAAATACAATTGGTAGTAACAATGCTTACTCGAGTTATATTTTGGTAATATATGGGTATATTTGTTTATCCTTTTTGCATTATATATATATA
>JAECUM010007415.1:154816-196503 GCA_016617855.1 Megalonaias nervosa | reverse complement strand
TTCTTAATGTTCATATCCTGTATGGTTAACAAGACTGAAAACATTTGACGTTTCATATACTGAATGGTTGTCAAGACTGAACACATCTGAATTTTCACATACTGTATGGTTGTCTAGACTGCACGCTTCTTAATGTTCATATCCTGTATGGTTAACAAGACTGAAAACATTTGACGTTTCATATACTGAATGGTTGTCAAGACTGAACACATCTGAATTTTCACATACTGTATGGTTGTCTAGACTGCACGCTTCTTAATGTTCATATCCTGTATGGTTAACAAGACTGAAAACATTTGACGTTTCATATACTGAATGGTTGTCAAGACTGAACACATCTGAATTTTCATATACCGTATGGTTGTCATGTACATGTATGATGTACATAGTGAAACAATACACATCTAACATTACCTTACAACAATACATCACATAACATGCAAATATACATTTTTAATACATAGAAACATATAACACATAAAAAAATGGATTCAAAGGCATTAGATTAAAAAAAAAATGATAATTATATTTTTATGGTTGAAATCATGCAAAATGCCAATGATAACAGCTGCATAAAACTCATGACAACAGTGTATAGCATGCATATTTTTGTATGCAATAGTTCAGTAACTGCAACATTAAAAATTACACTCATAAAAGTGCACATCTAATATTAGCGAATATAAAGACAACACCTTTGATGACTAATCTTGAAAGTGGCAATCAGTAAGCAATAATTGCCTCAATCGGTTATAATTAAGCTGCAAATCATTATATAAAATTGGTATCTGGTTGGTGTACTCATTTGTAAAAATGGTACCTTAACATACTGAGAATGCCTCTAGAATTTTTAAAAACAAGGTTTGCGAACATCTTGTGGTGGATTTTATTACTTTTCTACTATCTGTTATTAATACTGTTTTATATCATCTCTATCAAGATGGTCAGTTTTGTGGGTGCCTTTATAACAGTTGTGTTTTCGTGCATGCAGTTATGAATGTAAACCATTTTTTTTTCAGGATTAAAACGTACATAACACATCACAGAATATGATGCGTGTACCACATACAGAAAAGCCATAAACATATACATCAAAGAAAGGCATGCATTGGATAAGGACGATAAGATTACTAATTAAAGTTTACAAAGTGAAACACTGTTACATATGCCAAGATTATGCTTATAAAATCATTTAAGCTACTGTGCTGCACCAAAGGAAAACGTGGCAACCTCTGAATGATACAAAGAACATATCTGGATGAACAATACTGTTTCATAGATATGACATCATGAACATTAAAATGATTTTGATATCACTAATTTGATATCTAAAATATTATGCCAATAGAATAATGTTAAGTTTCATCCATTAATAAATACATGTAGATGGAATTTAATCACAGCATACCAGATCATTGTACACCGTTATATAAGAAACAACATTCCTTTTATAGTGCATTGAGTGTAATGTCAAACTGCCATATTATTCCACAGAGTCATATGGGACTCCAAATTCCACTCTTAATACATGGAAAGTAATGTCATACCGACATGTAACTTCATAGTTATGTGAAAAATCAGATTCCTATCCTAACCAGCATGATCTAATGCCAATTTGCCATAAAGATGTACATTCATACGAGAACCCATATTCCTGTTCAAATGCATGGAGTATAATCTCGACCTGCCATATAACTCTAGAGTGATATGATAATTCAGATTTCTGTGATATAATAATTCAGACTTTTTGTTGTAATGCATGGGATCTAACACTACCGGTATCTTGCCATATAATGGTACACAGCAATATGAGAACCAAGATTCCTGTCATTATACATATTGTCATTATACATATTACTTCAAGTCAATATGCCAAATAACTTTACACCATCATATTTGAAAACATCGTCTTTAATCCATAAAAAATATCATAAAGCCTCCTGACATCTGGCATGGTATCTCATGTCAAATAGCCTTGTAACCATACCTAGTACCATGTGTATCTAGCCTCTAGTATGGTATCTCATGTCCTATAGATCTGGACCTAAACCCACTCTCTTGTGTACCTAGATTCTTGACATCTGGCATGGTATCTCAAGGTCATAAAGCCTTGGACCTAAACCCACTCTTTTGTGTACCTTGATTCTTGACATCTGGTATGGTATCTCATGACCTATAGATTTGGACCTAAACCCACTCTCTTGTGTACCTAGATTCTTGACATCTGGCATGGTATCTCAGGTCATATAGCCTTGGACCTAAACCCATTTTTTTGTGTACCTTGATTCTTGACATCTGGCATGGTATCTCATGACCTATAGATCTGGACCTAAACCCACTCTCTTGTGTACCTAGATTCTTGACATCTGGCATGGTATCTCAAGGTCATAAAGCCTTGGACCTAAACCCACTCTTTTGTGTACCTTGATTCTTGACATCTGGTATGGTATCTCATGACCTATAGATTTGGACCTAACCCACTCTCTTGTGTACCTAGATTCTTGACATCTGGCATGGTATCTCAGGTCATATAGCCTTGGACCTAAACCCACTTTTTTGTGTACCTTGATTCTTGACATCTGGCATGGTATCTCATGACCTATAGATTTGGACCTAAACCTACTCCCTTGTGTACCTCGATTCCTGACATCTGGTATGGTATTTCATGACCAATAGATTTGGACCTAAACCTACTCCCTTGTGTACCTAGATTCTTGACATCTGGCATGGTATTGCATGACCTATAGATCTGGACCTAAACCCACTCCCTTGTGTACCTTGATTCTTGACATCTGGCATGGTATCTCATGACCTATAGATTTGGACCTAAACCCACTCCCTTGTGTATTTTGATTATTGACATCTGGCATGGTATTGCATGACCTATAGATTTGGACCTAAACCCACTCCCTTGTGTATTTTGATTACTGACATCTGGCATGGTCTCTCATGACCTATAGATTTGGACCTAAACCCACTCCCTTGTGTATTTTGATTATTGACATCTGGCATGGTCTCTCGGATCATATAGCCTTCTAACCATGCGTAGTCTCATGTGTATCTAGACCCTTTACCTTTAGAATCTCTCAGCATAGAACCCATTTCACTATAACATCTTCGAGTATCCATATTCATGAGATCTGGCAAGGTATCACTTGTCATAAAGCAGTATAACCATATTTAGTCCCATGTGTTTCCAGATTCCTTACCTTTAACATGGTATCTCATTTGATATAGCTTTCTACCTATACTCACTCCCTCATCGATCCAGATTTCTGACATCAGGCATGGTATCTCATGTCATATAGCCTTCCAAAGATACCTCGTTCAATGTGTATCCAGGTTCCTTCCCTCTAACATCACATGTAATACAGCCTTTTGCACTATACCTATGCCCCTGTGGATCCAGATTCCTGACATCTTGCAAAGTTCTACATGTCACATTTGTCTGTGATTGAGGGTTGTGGAAAGAGTTTTTGCATACCTGACTTTTGTCATGATAATACATGGAATGCAATGTCAACTTGCCATACACCTATCAATGGTCATAGGACAACCCAGATTCGTGTTATAACTTCATAGAATGTAATGTCAACCTTGGCATATAACTTTAAACAGACATATGAGAATCCTGATTCCTTTTAATATACATGAAATCTAATGTCAACTTGTCATATATCTGAAGACAGCCTAACAGAGGCATTTATAATATACAAGAGTATATTTACAGATGTGTGTTAACTTTAACTGAACACATCTGAATTTTCACACACTATGTTGTCAGGAGTGAACACATCTGAAATTTCACATACTGTATACGGTACACATCTGAATTTTCACATACTTGTCAAGACTGAACACATCTAAATTTTCATATACTGTATGGTTGTCAAGACTGAACACATCTAAATTTTCATATACTGTATGGTTGTCAAGACTGAACACATCTGAATTTTCATATACTGTAGGGTTGTCAAGATTAAACACATCTAAATTTTCAAATACTGTATACTGATTTGTCAAGTTAACATTGGATTCAGAATGTACATCTCTTTTATGCCCTGACATGTCATCAAAATGAGATGCAACAATTGTTTAGATATGCATTCTCTAGCAATTATTAGCACACTCATAAGATAAAATGAACATTCTATAACATGTATAATGCACTGTGATTTTCAATTTTAAGCTTCCAATAGCAGTAAAGTTCTAAGAAAACAAATCAGATTTCATTTTCCGACACAACTTTATTAAGTTGGTTATGTTTGTATTGTCCATCAGGGCATGGAAATAATACGAGAAGTATGTACATGAACATAACATATAAATCATGACAGCATGAAAACAATTTCCAACAATTTCATTTACATATCCTGTTACGAGCCTATGCTCTTAAAATAAGTAACAGAAAAGAAAGAAAACAACAAGCTTTGTAAAATTTACCAAATAATTTATTTCCCTAGAATACAAAGTGAACAAAGAGAAAAAAGAACTTACGGTTCTGCGAATTAAATCCAAAAATAATCCAAGAATTAAAGACACAAGTAATAGTAATAAAAAGTCCTGAATAAAACTTAGTTCAAGTCCCGATGAGATTTAAAATTGAAGGCGATGACGTGTCTGTTGTGGCCTGCGTCTTACTGATGTATCAACAGTCTCTTGTTGAATCACAGAAATATTATTCCAGGTTTGAATACAGTATAAATTCCAATGAATGTCTTTATCCAAGAATTCTGTCAGAGCACTTTTGTATTTCCAGAGAAAATAATCACTTGAAATCAATAATTTGAAGAAAGTAAAATTCAGCCCAAACTGGACACAACGTAATGCAATTTAAAGTGCCAGATGTTAAAGCACAACTGGTAATATTCTGACAGTCACAAGATAATATAGTTCTCTGCTTGACCTCAGGTCACAAAGTAGCATTTTCTAAAAACAACCATTACCTAATGGAAAATAACTTTCTAGCATGATTTAATGAGACTAGTTTATTAAAACATAATACCCAATAAAATTCACTTTGGAATCCCCAAAACGCTGACCCAAATCAATAGGTTTACCTGAATAATAATTTGCTCAATGAACTCATACTCATAGAGGATAATGAAGCTATTATTAGTTGTTTAAATCAATGAAATAAAAATTTTTTTTAATAAAAAGTCAATCAAGTCAAACAGAACTGAACTCAATTCTATACAAGGTCAAGTTCAGTAAACAATGTTACATTACAAAAGCATGTAATGGAATAAAAACATTTAAAAATAAACAAGCAATTAAATTAAATAAACATAACACTTCCCCTCATAAAAAAGAAAGATTTATACAATAAAGCTTTCTTTTTACTATAAATCAAATATGAATGTAGTAAAAAAAAACATAAGATGAAATCTTATGAATGACACAAAGTATACATGAAACAATATATTCTATACACGTGAAAGTGCATCTGCTATTAACTTGTCTTTTCCCTTTATCTGCCTGATGTCAATATTATATTCCTGTAACAACAAACTCCATCTTAATAATCTCTGATTTTTGTTTTTCATCTTGCCAATGAAAGTAAGGGGGTTGTGATCACTAAACACAATAATCGGAGAAGGAGCTGAACTAATGTAAGCTTCAAAGTGTTGTAATGCCAATATCAAAGCTAAACATTCCTTTTTGATTGTTGAATAATTTCTCTGGTGCTTATTTAATTTCTTAGACAAACAGCACACTGGATGATCAACACCATTTTTATCTTCTTGAATCAATACTGCTCCAACCCCAACCTCACTTGCATCAACAGACAGTTTAAATGATTGACTGAAATTCGGAGCTGTAGGAACCAGTGCACTCTTAAGTATGGCCTTTAACTTATCAAAAGCCTCCTGACATTTTTCAGACCAATGAGACCTGGTTTTCTTGCTAAATGAATTTCTCAGGGGTTAAGCAATTATGGAAATATTGGAACAAAAGTTCGATAATATCCAGCCATACCCAAAAATCGCATCAGTTGCTTTATACTGATAGGCACAGGGAATTCAGAGATAGCCTTGACCTTAGCATCTATAGGTTTAACTTGTCCATGTCCCACGATATGTCCTAGAAATGTTACACAAGCATGGCAAAACTCACTTTTGGATAAACTGTCAAACTTGCATCAGTGAGTCTGTCAAAGAATTTCCGAATTGTCACTAAATGTTCCTTCCAGGTGTCACTGTAGATGATGACACCATCGATGTAAGCATCACAATTATCTAGACCAGATGTAATCATGTTCATTAAACGTTGAAAAGTACTTGGCGAACCCTTCATCCCAAACAGCATCACTTTATATTGATAAAGTCCATCTGGAGTCACGAATGCCGAAATTTCCTTTGTACTTTCCGTCAGTGGAATTTGCCAAAATCCTTTCAGAAGGTCAAATTTGGTGATATACTTTGCAGTTCAAATTTTATCAATGCAGTCATCAATTCTTGGTAATGAAAATGAATCTGTTTTAGTCACACTGTTCACCTTTCAGTGCACATGCGAAATGTATTATCTCGTTTTGCAACAAGTGTACATGGTGAACTCCAGTCATTTTTATTCGGTTCTATGAAATCATTCTCCAGCAAATAATGAATTTCTTTTTTCAAGCATTCCATTTTGAGAGTGTTCATCCTGTACAGGCGCTGTTTCACAGGTGTGGAATTTACAACTTCAACGTCATGGTAAATTTTGTTAGTTCATGTAGGAACATCTGGAAATAAGTGCTCATATTCAAGTAATAACAGTTTATGTTCATTCTTTTCTCGTTGCAAATGTTAAAGTTTCTGGTCCAGATTATTCATAATTTCTGAATTCCAAAATCAATAGTGTCCGATTGCATTCCTTCACTTAAATCCTCACTGGGTGGGACAGGTAAAACTAAATTAATTGCATGATTAATCTGGCTATCTCTCTCAACATACTGGTATCCCTTTAATTTTTTTACATCCCAGAAGTACTATTATTATAATTTAACTCATTCATTTTCTTCTTAACTTTGTAAGAGCTGTAATATTTAATCTGAAGAAAATTTTGAAGAATGAACATGAGAGACAGAACTCTATCACCAGACTCAAAAGTTCTCTCCACTGAAGTTCTGTCGAACCATAATTTCACTTTTGACTTGAATTGCTGGATGCCAAATTCAAGCATAACTGGCTGGAAAATTCCAGACATAAAATTTGACCCCTGATCAGATTGGACAGATTTGGGAAGGCCAAATTGAGAGAAAACTTTATCAAAGCTTTTACTATTGTTTTTGTTTTAATATTCCTCAAACGAATTGCCTCTGGGAATCTTGTTGAAGTACACATTATGGTCAACAAGTATTGGTTACCTGATTTGGTCATAGGTAAGGGACCAACACAGTCAAATATTATTCTGCTAAATGGTTCGTCAAATGCAGGAATAGGTTGCAGATGAGCCTTAGGCATCTTCTGATTGGGTTTTCCTACCATTTGAAAAGTATGACAAGATCTGCAGGATTTAGAAACATCTCTTTAAATATTTGGCCAATAGAAGTGATATAAGATTTTGTGAGAAGTCTTATTAATCCCTAAATGACAAGGCAGAGGAGTTTCATGGTTCAGACTAAGAATTTCCTGTCTGTGCGATTTTGGAAATACAATTTGATAGTTCACTGACCACTCGTCACCAGCAGGTACCTCGGGAGGTCTCCATTTTCTCATAAGAATCCTGTTTTTAATGAAACAACAAATAGGTACTTCTGTGGCTTCAGTTTCACTAACGGCCCTTGAAACAAAAAGGAGATCTCAGGATCTTTTTCCTGTTTGATGACAAGTGATTGTCATTTGTCAGCATGATTAGAATAAAGAGAATGAGTAGTTAAAAGAGGATCACTGTAACCAATACCTTTTGACTGATCCAAACAAGGAGTGAAAGTGACCTAATCAAAAGCCTGACCAATACATGTCAGCTAAAGGAATACTTTCCTTATCAACATCATTCTCAAGAGCTTTCTTTGCCATATCTCTAGTAACTGCACAAGCTGGGTATAAATCTGGGAATTCTTTTTCAACAGGATCGACTTTCTGATCCAAAGAAGGTTTGTCAGTTACAAGTGGATTAAGCACAACCTTATCTCCAGATACGTCATTGCCTAGTAATAAATGAATGCCCTCAATGGGTAAAGAAGACACGTTTCCGACTGTCACGTGTCCTGAGACAAAGACTGATGACAAATTTACAGAATGGAGAGGAACATTAACAAAGCTGCACTCTACTCCCTGAATAAGAACACTCTCATTAGAAGAAGACATCTCAGAAAAAGGCAAAGTGCCTGATAATAAAAGACTCTGAGAAGCTCCTGTGTCCCTTAAAATTTTAATAGGGATGGGATAGGCCAAATCACCCAATAGTGCTATAGAATCCTTCGACATGAATGGTTCATAATTCTCCATAATAAAATCAGACTGGGGTTTATTAGACCCAACAAATATACTGTTGACAATACATGACCATGACCTTGACCTTAGAAATAAGAGCATTTGGAATTGGTCTGACTTGATTCTGTTGCTTATTTTTCAATCTGAAGCAATCAGAAATAATGTGTCCTTTCTTCTCGCAATAGGTACACATAGGAAGAGATAGGGATTTCTGATCAAGCTTATCAGAAATTTGATTTCTAAAAGTTGTGCCACATTGAAATTTACAAGGGCTCGTATTAGGCTGAAATATTTCTTTACCAGACGACTGTTGAGTGGAAGACTTACTTACAAAAGAAACTTTATGAGTTAAGGAATACTCATCAGCAGTAAGAGCAGCATTTTCCAAGGTTTCGATCTTATGCTCATCAAGATAAGTCTTAACGTCATTATGGATGCAGTTCTTGAACTCTTCAAGTAATACAAGTTGTCTGAGATTTTCGGAATCTTGATCAACTTTCTTGGCTAAGCACCACCTATCAAATAACTGCTCTTTTTCTCTTGCAAATTCAACACGAGTTTGGGCAGCTTCTTTTCTAAAGTTCCTGAAATTTTGCCGGTAAGTCTCAGGGGCTAACTCATAACCCTTTAAGATGCATTCCTTAACCAAATCTTAGTTGTCACTTTGCTGTACTGACAGGGATGCATAGATGTCTCGGGCTTTGCCAAAAAGTGCATTCTGTAATAATAGAGTCCAATGCTCCCTTGGCCATTTTGAATTTTCAGCCATTTTTTTCAAAATGCAGAAAATATTTGTCTACTTCTCTTTCTCTAAAAGGAGGCACTAACCTAATATTCTTAGTAAAATCAAAACTTGAATTTGTATGTAAACTGGGGATGTGCTTTTCATTCACCAGCTCTAATTCTCTTAATCTAAATTCATATTCCTTTTCTTTTTGCATCTGCATCTGTGTCTCTCTCCTCTTTCTCCAACAGCACTTGTTTTTATTCTTTCTGTAACTGCATTTGTTTCTCTCTCTCTCCTCGTTATCTAACTGCATTTGTTTCTCTCCTTTCTGTAACTGCATTTGTTTCTCTCTCTTCTCTTTCTCCAAATGCAACTGCATTCTCTTCTCTCTTTCCTCCTTATCTAAGTGCATTTGCTTCTCCTCTTTCTGAAGTTCAAGTTTTCTTAACTCTAATTCCATCTTGCATTTTAATTTTAATTCCTTTAATGTTAGATTCTGATACAGACTTACTGATCAAAACCAAAGCACTTTTATCCAAAACATTCTTTTCCACTAAATATTGGACCAAAATATTTTTATTTCTTGCTTCGTTAAAGCTTTTGCCTTAGAAAGATCCTATTTTCTGGCAAGCTGACACACTTCATCTTTTTTCAAACAGTCTAACTGCTCCTGGGTAGGATTTGAAATAAAGATCTCCACTTTTGATGGCATTGTAAAAAGTTTGCTGATTTCACTAAAGATTTCTAAAATGTGAAATAATACTTGGGATTTAAAATTCCAAAACTAAAACTAGGGGAATTTAAATTTCAAAAACAAAGTTTTCTGAAATATTTAAGACAAAATTTGTATCCCAAGGACAAGCACCCAATTTTCTGTTATGAGTCTACGCTCTTAAAATAAGTAAAAGAAAAGAGTGAATACAACAAACTTTGTAAAATTTAATAAATAATTTATTTCCCTAGAATACAAAGTGAAAAATGAGAAAAAAGAACTTACGTTTTATGAATTAAATCCAAAAATAATCCAAGAATTAAAAAAAATAGAAGTCCTAGTAATAAAAAGTCCTGAATGAAACTGAGTTCGAGTCCTGATGAAATTCAAAATAGAAGGTGATGACGTCTGTTGTGGTCAGTGAAGTTCTGCCATGTCCACAGTCTTTTGTTGAATCACAGAAAATATTATTCCAGTTTTGAATTCAGTATAAATTCCAATGAATGTCTTTATCCAAGAATTTTGTGAAAGCACTTTTGTATTTCCAGAGAAAATAATCACTTGAATTCAATAATTTGAAGAAAAAAAAAATTCAACCCAAACTGGTCACAACATAATAACAACTTAACGTGTCAACTGTTTGGAGCCCAACTAACAAACTTCTATTAAAAACAACAGTTATATGTTAATTAAGACCCCAAACAGATTCCCAGATGAGGGTCAAAAGTTCATTCTTCTAGAAAAAATAGAAGTTTGTAACAATTGATACATGCTACTTGTCACGCAATCCAGGTATGACCTTGACTTACGGTAACTTAATGATTCTTACTCTGAGAAAGGAAAAAATAAAAATAAAAAAATAAAAAAAGTTTACCAAAATTGTCACCGATTCTGAAACGAGGTCAGTAACTAGATACAGTGTTTCTATTACATGTAATAGTTGTTATCAATGAAATAAGAAAAATAAGTTAGGTCAAACAGAACTGAACTCAAATTCTGGACAATGTCTAATCCATTAAACAAAGTACATTAGAAAATAGCATGCAACAGAATTTAAAAAATTAAAACAAACAAATAATTAAATTAAATATACATAACACAGACAAGCCCTGGAGGTTAATATTAATGTTACAGACAAGCCATGAAGGTTAGTATTACTGTTAAAATAAAACCCTGAAGGTTAATATTAATGTTTCAGATGAGCCCTGGAGGTTAATGTTATGGACAAGCCCTTGAGGTTAATATTAATGTTATGGACAAGCCCTTGAGGTTAATATTGTTATGGACAAACCCCTGAGGTTAATATTAATGTTGCAGACAAGCCCTTGAGGTTAATATTAATGCTATGGACATGCCCTTGAGGTTAATATTAACGTTATGGACAAACCCCTGAGGTTAATATAAATGTTGCAGACAAGCCCTTGAGGTTAATATTAATGTTGCAGACAAGCCCTTGAGGTTAATATTAATGTTATGGACAAGCCCTTGAGGTTAATATTACTGTTATGGACAAGCCCCTGAGGTTAATATTAATGTTGAAGACAAGCCCTTGAGGTTAATAATAATGTTACAGAAGACCTCTCAGAGAATTTGAACTCAACATTTTGAACTTAAGTAAATTAAGAATTGAGCAGTATGGGATCTGAAGTGTTTGAAACACAGAAACTTACTTTCAGAAATTTAAAATTATTCGATGATTTACTTTGTCATCATTTTAAATAAACAGTCACATAGTAGAACTTAGTAACACCATAAAAAATTCTGTAGACTATGAGCATGGTTCATAATGGAGAAACTAACAGACAAGGAGCCAGAACAAAAATGCAGCTACCAAAGACACGAAGAAGGAATCATAGGAAAAGGATATCATTACAAAGGTAATGCTTATATTGTTTGGTAAGAAATTCAGTTTCACTTTGTGGTGAATTATTTGCATCCTTTGTGTGGGGGCACACATGCATCTGACATGATCATAAATGTAGCTCTGGATACTATTGTCAGTAACTGCTTGGGCATAAGTTATATTATTTGCATAGTAATATAGTAAAACTTTTAACCATTTCATTCAAAATATTTTTCTTCTTATTTGTAGCTGGTCAAGAGTAATAAAACGTATTCTAAATAATAAAATTGGCTTCGAGATTTTTGGGAGGCAAGTAAACATCACCAAGGCAGTTCAGTAGTATCTGTACTATCATACAAACATAAAGACACACAAACAATGAAGTCAGTTAATATGACATTTATAATACTAACTTCGATGAAATGCATGATAAATGTTGAATGTTTTTAGTCTGTATATTCCACTGGCAGAATACAACCAGATCTACAATATATACCGTGCAAACTTCATTCATGGAGCAAAAACTTGCTTTTGGCGGTCATCGAGTCTTTAAGAATATTACTCAGACTTTGGTCGTAAAATTTACCATCTTAAAATATCTAAAATAAAATATAAAATTTAAAATATCTCATCAGGCTTACTGGAAATCAGCATAATGAAAACAAAGAAATTCTATAAAGAAATTCTACAACATTTGAAACCAGAAGTAGCTTTACTGAGAATCACATAGATGAAACAGTGTATGTGTGCAAAATAGGCTCTAGATTATTACCCAATGAAACAGTGTATGTGTACAAAATAGGTTCTAGATTATTACCTAATGAAACAGTGTATGTGTACAAAATATTACCCAATGAAAAAGCAAGTCTCCTGGTTGGGAGATGTCTTTAAGGATTCTGTTAATGACTCACAGTTGTGTTCATCTTATCGCCAGTACATATAAAAATCTGGTATTAGGTAAATATAGGAAGGGTGATTTGGGCAATTTGCATTAATAAAACAAAGGAGGGGTATGTGCTAGGGAATTCAGCAATTGAATTTCACTGATAACTTTTTAAAATTCCTTTTTAAACACAGATATCATATCCCACATAAAATTTTTTTATCCAAAACATTTGACAAAAGGAAGAAAATTATAACAAATTCATGTGAATTTATGATGTGATGTACTGTGAGGAGTATATATGTATGTATCTGCATGCATGCATTTGTGTATATATGTATTTTCTTCTACTGCTGCATACATTTGTAATCAGTGTTTGATAATGTTTTGACCTAAAATGATCTAGTTGGAAGTTGTATCAAGCACTAGCATATATGTATTAATTATGCATGTATGTACATGTTTATGTCTGCTATTCAATAAAACCATTGTAGACATTATTAAATACCACTGAAAATACTATTAATAATAATGATAAATTAGTATTATTTATTAATTATTATTATTGATATCATTATTGTTATTTAGCATATTTTGTTATCTCACTCCAGTTTTCATTTTTTTAAAATTTATTTATCATTCTCTCTCTCTCTCTTTCTCAAAATTCTGCCGTGATGGCCGGACCTAACCTCAGCTCCATCCTACGCATTGGTCAGTTCATAGTGATATAGCCCTCAAAAGGTTTCCAGGTGTTATTCTTGCCTTGGGGTGATGCTGCTTTCCAAGCATGCATCAGCAATTTAAAAAAGGGTCATTAACAGATGTATGTTTAGGTGTTTTTTCTAACAGGGATTAATACTAAAAACGTGTTCTGAAGGATTTAATGCAATGGGTCAAAAGGAGAGGGGTTTTACTTACCATCTGCATACCAACGTCAGTTGAAATAAAAATTTATTAATTACTAGCAAGCATCTGATAGAAGTGATGGGGGGGGGGGCTGAAACAGCATAAAAGTCTCTGTATGGAAATTGTCTTGACAGCTTTGGTCTCCACTACCAATAATGTCAACAAAAAAAGGTGGAGACCTACTTGTTGGTCTAATGCTCTTACATGACCCGTATGACTTTTACTATAGTAAAGTTACAGTAGATTTAGATCATGGCATTACAATTTCCACGAGTACAAAAAAATTATTACAAGACTACTTGGCCCAAAGCAGAGTCCACCCATTAACAAACTAGGCCCAAAACAGTCTCAGCCCACCCAAATCGACCTTTAATGTACTTGACCGATAATGTACGCAGTACAAATAATGAGTGGTCTAAAGCGCTGTCCGTTACGGATCACTGCCACCTCACTTCTGTCTGCGTTGGTTCGAGTCTAAGATTCGGCGAATGTGGATATGTGAGAAAGCTTGCCAGTAGCTTCTCGTGGGTTGGTGGTTCTTTCCGCGGATTTCCTGGTTTCTTCCTCCACCATTAATACTGGCTGCCATGTATAGCCTATCGTGTGCTGAAAAATGGCGTTAAGCCCCATAACAACAACAACAACAACAACAACTAATGAACTTGGTCCATTATGTTCTTGGCCCATTATATGTTTGATCACCCTTTCGATCCATGATTTATATAACAGTAATGTGGATGTAATGTTCTTTCATCAACGGCCTTTTCAATTTTATATTCTTTGTATGTTTCTTTCAATCGTCACTTATTCTGCAATAGAAATATAGTGGAAAAATAAGCATAATCCCAGAATAATTAAATTACAAATGCATAATCAACATTTTGAAACTGTCTTGTTAATTGTTGAGTTTTACAATAGCATGTGTCTGCTCTACTGTTTGTAATTGTAAATATCTGTTGAAACGTGTGAATCTGATTATATTGCACTTTCCACCCAAATACCGTAAATTTTGAATCAACAGTAAATATTTTTCATAATTCAAAATTTAAAACGTTTTTGTCCTTGTAAGGATCTTATGTTAATTGACTTACATAGATCTTAATTTTTTAATAAAAAGATAAGCCACTGACAAAGCAAACATTTCAGGTTATTATGTATTTTTCTAGTATAAAATTTTGTATCCTTGCCCCGTCTTATTCCTTTTCTCAATACGAACATTAATTAAATGTTTCATCATTACCTGTACGAGATCACCAAAATTACAAACTTTTGGTTCGAAACAGACATTTTTGGCTGTGTATTGTTCAATAGCAACAAGTGTTACGAAACCACAGAAGATAAAGAGTAAGGGAGACTTTTTGTTTAAACATTTCTTGTTCAATAACACGTATTACAAAGCCATACAAGATCACAAATACGTAATTGTATTTGACCGACATTGTTTTACAAAGCCATACAAGATCTTGTTCAATAACACGTATTACAAAGCCATACAAGATCACATATAATTGTATTTGACTGACACAGTTTTACAAAGCCATACAATATCACAAATAAAACAAAATTGGGTCCAAAACTGGCATTGTTTTATGAAGCCATATAAGATCAAGGGCAAGGGCGACTTTGTTGTGAGCTGAGTATATTATGGAGAAATTTTTTAATAAAATTTATATGGGCCGAATTTGTCATGGACCGACTCTGTTATGTACCGACTCCGGTACGGGCCGACACCTCCTGTTACCCAATTCCAACGTTATTTCCAATGTGCTTGTTGCAAATGCAAGCAGTTTCACCTGACACCTATGACCCTGGAAGATCCCCTTAAGGACACACCGTACTAATTGTATAGAAAAATGGGAACCAGTCTGGAAATGAGTGAACATAAAATACAGTATATATGAGTTTGGGTGGCCAGGATTGGTTAATAATGTAAGTTATGTTTTAGGAAAAAGAATCTTCTGAGAGTTTATCCTAGTTGTAAGTGAAAAAAAAATAGACATTGTTTTATTGATGGAATTTCAGTCCTTTAACAGTCTTGAGTTTGGAACACTCATTACTAAAATTAGCACCTGACTCTTTGGTGCGGAATTGAAAGCACGTTTCAAACACACGCAGGTCCAGAAAATGCCATGGCTCATATCCTTTCCTCTACACAGAAGAGGACTTCCAGGTTTCATCTATACTGATAAATATAGGTTTGATCATGAGCACTCAGAAATTTTAAGTTACTGAATTTTTAATATGGTGTTTGCATAGGTATACTATGGGAACTGAATTAGTACCGCGAGTCCTTATCTACCTACACGAGACAACGGGAAGTTCGAATTAAAACTTAGTCTGGTTTCCTAACTTGTATGCTCCTTGAATTGCATTCTGCCATACGCTGTTCAGCTGTACAGTTTTGCACTTCGCATTCTTTTCCTATATTTTCCTCATTGGTTATTCTAGTTTTTTAAAACAGAGTTTGTATATCACTTGTATTGCTAAATCACTTTTTAATTCCATTGATGTTAATGTATGATTGATGAGAATAATTGGATTTACAGAGTATTCAGCTTGGTCTTAATTCAGATATGCATTTCTAAAAGACTGCTAGCTCTGCTGGAATAACATTCTGGATCTTACAAACGGGCATTTTCGCTAGCCAAGGTTCTGATAACCCCATGTAGTTAGGGTTATTGGAACCTTGGCCAGCGATGATAAACTGGAAGGAAGTAATTTGGACTAGTAATAGTTCATACTCATTTTCGAGCATATTGGAGCTGCCATTATTATCAGTGTCTGATTTTGCATAGTTCCCAAAATTATCACATATACCCGTTAAAGAAATTTTTGTCACAGTATACTCCAATGCTGTATTATCACAGGCTCTATATTTTCGCGGCAAACGGAATTTTCCGATTAATTTTGGACACACGCTGTCTAGCGGTAGTTTACAGATGTAAAGCAGTAAGGACGCAAATATCTTACAGCACAATTTCCTCTAAAATGTCAACATTTTTTATAAGTTTACGATAAAAAAGAATGAACATCACATTTTTGTGAAGTGCAGGCAATTACAATGATCATCATATAAAAAACTCCAGTCGAACATGCTATACCTGCATTGGCTTTGATTACGAAATTTAATCAGTGTATCGTCTGATGTTTGATGATTATAGGCCATATATTCATGGTGACATACATGCCCTGACAAGATCAAGGTTGCAATTTAATTTCATGGTAGCCAATATGGACCAAAATTTATATAATGTTGCTTATGATCATACTTCTCGTAAATAAGAATATAATAACAGTTAAACTATCTTGAAATCAGTAATATTTTAATAATAATAATAATAATAATAATAATAATAACAATAATAATAATAGTTATATATTTACATTTCTTTGACCACATTGCATTTAAAATTCATATAGAATTAAATAATAGTTACTTTTAATTTGCAATGTTCTTATTCATGGATTCTGCATGGATTTACACTTGAATTACATTTGTGTTCGATTTTATCAATGAATTCTTTCGTTTATTCTGGAAATACTAAACCAGTACAAGCGTGGACATTTCTTCTCATAGGTAAGTCGTATTTTATTATAATACCTGCATGCTACCATACGTAAGTTGGGCAAATACCGCGATAATATAGAGTTGTTCCCCCATGGTACGTTAATCTGGGTCATTCACTGTATGCTGTTTTATTTACATTTAGGCGCTTCGTTTCACAAAGATTTTTTTATAGATATAGAAAGAGGGAAAGTCACTGAAACTTGACAAATTATAAGTAAGCAACAATTGCAAAACAGTTTTAATATGTACCGGTGAGAACATTATGTACAGCGATAAAACAGCTTTCCAGGCTACGTGAAAGTAGCATAAGGTATGCAAACATTCTCTCCACAATGCAAACAACTGACACTTTATACCGACCGTTCCGGTGGCCTAGTGGTTAGAGCGTCCACCTCTGATACGGGGGGTGGGGGTGGGTTCGATCCCCGGCCGAGTCATACCAAAGACTTATAAAAATGGCACTAACAGCCTCGCTTGGCGCTCAGCATTAAGAGGTTAGGCCTAGTGTTAGGACTGGTCGACCTGGTGTCAGGATAATATGACTGGATGGGACATCATGCCACATGTCTGCGGCATGATGCCCCAGTGCTAGACATCACTATCATCTGCCACACTGCAGACATCGTAGCGATATGACTGAAAAATTGTTAAAGCTACGTTAAAAAAACCCAATCCAAATCCCAATCTCCTTGTACCAACCTCTTTTACGCTACATAATACTGTAAGCAGAACGCTATCAGATTACATCCAGGGAACCAGACTAATTTGTATCACATCGAAGTTATGAATGGATAGTTTCTATTATAAAGTGGCCAATAATATTTAATGTTACAAAAGGCGTTCTGTGTAGTCCTGGAGGTCTTTGTAAACATAATGGAAGCATCAGTTACTTGTTAGAAACTAATGTTTGTAATGAAGTGATATTTAAGTGCAATGAAAATTTAAAATGGGAAGTAGTAGTAGTAAATCACCAGCTGATGAATTAAGACGGACGAAAAGCGCAGATTTACATCAGAGAAAAGGGTATAAGAACGGTGGATTGTCATTTCTCATCGACGGAGTAGCTACGGACTCGTCATTCATGAGAAGAAAGACTGCAGAGGATAACAACACCGTGTTTCCAGAAGAGGACTACGAAAATGGAACCCTGGGCGTGACAGTATGCAGTTTTCACAAGCAGTCATATCAATAATTATAGTTCAAGTCACACGGGATGCGCATTTACTCATTTAAAATTAAATATAAATTGTTATTTTAAAATTTAATACTAATTTTCTTTAACCAAAGTCAGTTCAGTCCTGATTATGGAATGCTTTGCACCTTATTTGTCTCCAAGAAACTTGCGGACGAAATTATCTATCGCTATGGACTTTTACAATGGTGGCCACGTACTAAATTTGGGTCAAAATAAGAGTGGAAGCGTCACAATTGAGCGTAGTACGAATTTGTTTATCAATATGCGTAGCTTTCATTGTGACATCACAGCATGTGACATTCAATCCGGATTGTACTGGATCACATCTTTAGGTTCATTTAGTCCAAAAATGTCTATATACTTTAACATTAATTTTGCCGTAAGCACCTCCTGGGGTGTCTAAATAATGACGTTTCACAGGAATATAGATAGATACGAATCAAAATGAAGTGAATACTTGCCACTTACAGGTATTTTGAATCAAATTCTAAAAAATAACACCCATTACTGAAATAGATGGTGCTGCCTCGAATGCAGGAGGTCGTGGGTTCGATCCACGGCTGGGTCATACCAAAGACTTATAAAAATGTTACTAACAGCTGCCTCGCTTGGCACTCAGCATTAAGAGGTTAGTGTTAGGACTGGTCGGCCTGGTGTCAGGATAATGTGACTCAGTGGGACATCATGCTTTATGTCTGTTTCTTGATGCCCCAGTGCTAGACATCACTGTAAACTGCCACAATGCAGACATTGTAGCGATATGACTGAAAAATTGTTAAAGATACATTAAAAAATCCAATTCACACACTCACACATCACACATGACCTGTGTTACTTGTTCTATAGACTTGTCTATCATAGAGGTTTGGTTCTGAACCTTAATCTCGACCCCACCCCACCCTGACCAAACATCTCACCAGTGTACATAAATTAACAAAGTTTTCTTGAAAAGGAAAGGAACCTTTTAAGTTTTACATTTTTATGACAACACATTCTTATAACTTGAGTTTAACCTTTCTGTAAAAATAACATGAAGTTTGGCATAGTTGTTTAGAAATCTTCTAAGGTCTGAAACATACTTCTGGGACTTCAAACCCAATAGAACAAGGATCCTGCTACAACTGTATTTTGTGGTTTTAAATGTACATGTATGGCATGTACAGTATTTGTTTTGTTTCCTTTTTTTACTGAAATGTTTGAACATTAAGTGTTTGTTTTCCTGCATAATATATATTTTCACATGGATTAAAACATTGATTAAAGGCACTGAAGAAAATTGTTGGCTTGTAAAGTAGAAGTCATACAGGTCATAGAATCTTTTAATGCTTACTATTTCAGTAATGGGTGTCATTTTTTAAACATTTGAGTACACATACCTTTAAATTGTGATTATTCACTTTATTTTGATCCTCATACATCTGTATTCTTTGGAAGGTCAATATATATATAAACAATCAGAGAAATACACATGGCAAAATCAGTGTTAAAGTAGATGGATATTGTTGATGAGGTCAGGCTAAATATATGATAGAATACAAATTGGATTAAATGTTGCATGCTGTGATGTCACAATGTAAGCTGCATGTGTTGAAACAAAATATCATACAACCCTTTTATTTGTTATGTTTAGACCCAATGCCCTCTTTTCCTAACCCAGTTAGTATCTGGCTACTATTGTGAAAGTCCATAACAATCAATAATTTTCATATGGAAGTTTGATGACGACAGTTAACATGTGAAGCAGTAAACAGCAATGAATAGACTTTGGTTAAACTTCATTAGTAGAAGAAAGTTTAGAATAACAGTATTTAATTTAAAATGATTAAATGCACCAACATGACCATGTTCACATACACTAGAGCAAAAACTACAAATAAAACATGCAACCTCAGGTCCCAAAACTAGTACCCTGATTGGCCTGCCCAATGATAAAAATAAAGGACCAGTGATTTGAAAAAAATCACATGCCTGACTCTGAATCCATTTACCCCACTAGGTCTTAATTTTTATCCATGATTTTAACACATGGATGGGTTAAAATTGCTATATTTGAAAAAAAAAGGTTCGTTAAACTGGTTTAATTTCAGTGGATAGGATCACGGGATGGAGGCGGTCACTGGAACAGCTGTAAATTCATAGATCTAAAAACCGAGGTATGTGCAGGCAATTAAAATCCAAACATTAAAAATGAAGAAAATATTTTATATATTTCTTAAACTGAATAAACACTTCCTGACAAAATTTAAAATAACTCCATTATTTTTAAATACAGCTTAATGAAGGATCAAGAAAAAAGAATGTTTTTGCAAACATGAAGGCTTTTTAGAAAACTATTTTTTAAAAAATACATTAGGGACTTTCTTGGAAAATGAAGAGACTTGTATAGTGATCTAATAAGATGGTCAGAATTTATGAATAATACATTTGTCCCCTGAAGAAAAAATAAATATGAAACAGCACTCCAGATTTATTTCTCTATTGATATTTCGAATTGTGATTGAACAGTCTAATGCAAAAGTTAATATTGAATATAAAACATCTTGCACACACGTCCTCTAAAATCTTGAGTTGATTTAATTAAAAGCAATGTTTTCTTCATATCCTGATGTAAACCAATATTTAGTACCAAAATAATATATGTTATGGGTGGAGAGGGTAGTAGAAAGGGGTTTATGAATTTGTTTTAGATCCACTAGGTGATGGATTTATAGATTTGCCACTCTACCCCTCACCCCATGAGATGCATTATTTTTCAAATGTACTATCAATTCTAAAGAATGAAAGTTGGTAAAATTTAAGTTTTTCTATGTTATATATGAGTGAAACCTATGCTTCCATCAACAAGGCAGGTGGTCTGTTTGAGATGCCATCATATTATAGCACACAGTTGATCAGTTAATGAAAAGGGTGGTCTTTTAAAATAGGTGCTCTCATTTTCAATGGGTTTACTGTATTCATAGTGGAATAGCTCAGTGGGTAGAGGGTACCACATGTGTACACAAAATTGCTGGTTTGGACTTCAAAGCAAACTTACTGTGTTGAGTATTCTTAAACAAGGAAGATTAACTTGTAAGATGTCAGAAATAGGTTAAGACAGCTGGTGTTCCTTGTTGGAAATAACTGAATTGCCAGGTTGATTGAACAGTATTGAATTGATTTACAGTTATAAATTTTGCTTATCAGTCCCAGTGCACAGTATAGAATTAGAAGAAAATCACCTGTAGGTTTCACAAAAAGGCTTTGAAGCTACAATTGTGTCATAATACGATTTTTTTGGGCTACTAGATAAAAAACTATTTATTTCAGTGTCTGATATCAGTCTGTGGTACATGTATAAGCAAAACCACAACATTGACAGTTCTACCGAATTATTATTGTTTCACTCCATTTATTTTTGGCAAGTAGTTTGTAATATGATTTTCAGTTGAGGAGGAATGCAGTTGATGAGAAAATTTCAGCTTAAGTGGTTTCTTGCTACTAATATTGATTTTTTTCTTTCTGACATGGCTACCATAATCTGTGCTCCACTGCTAACTGGGATTGATTGGAGGTCAATTCAGTTTAACACTTATTGCTAACTATGTAATACTGCACAATATATTTTCACTGAACAAATCATAACTGGTGTTGTGATGATTGTTAATTTTTTTATTTTATTGTGAGAGTATATGAATATATATATATATATATATATATTGTTGAAAAACCAAATGTTCTTGTTATTGACCATGTGCATACAGGGTCTTCTTTAACTCATTAACCCCTGCACCTCATTTATGCATCAGGAGGTGGTAGCCTACTTCCAAGCTCTGTAGCATCAAGGTCATGTATGATATGCTAAAAGTGGGTGGTATTATAGAAAGGTAGACAGATGTAGCTCTACAATGATACCAAATAGTCTAGATGTTCTAGTTGCACTACAAAATACAGAGGGAAAAATGTAATTATTTGGACCCGATTTTTTTTCACCAAAAATTCGCCCGTGGTCGGAATCCACTTTTGTGTCCAGATTTTAGACTTTTTGGCCTCAGATCTAAGGCAGACCAGTCTGAACTGCACACAGGCGAACCTTTGCAAAAGGTGGGATAAAATGGGCATTTGGAATAAAGAGTGGTCTTGATACAAAAATGATGGGTCCATTAAGCACAAAAAAAACCCTCCAACTTTTACCCTTCTGCGCAAGCAAAATATCCAATGAAAAACAACACAACTAGGCGTTAGGTTAACTGGAAATCTGTTGGAAGTTGATGTATTAGGATGTATTCAGAAATAGCCCCCAAAATGTGTTTCTTACTTGCATTTCAGGCGAAAATGACATAAACCTCTAGGGGTGAATGAGTTAAGTAAGACTGCAGTGTTTACACATGTAATAAACAGCTTAGTTTAGTTACTGAATATACATGTAATTGTTTATAAAATTAATAAACACATGAACAGACTTACATTATGCTGTCATTGACACTGGAATCATGTGTTTCATATTTCCATATCTTTGCTTAAGAGGTTTTATAGGATCTTTATCTATGATTCTTAGTCATTGTAGATACTACAAAAGCATATCATGCACCTGTCAAGGCAGTATGTCCGGTTTCATTATCAGTGTTTTCGTCATGTACATGTATGTAACAGTAAGAAACAATACACTGTAACAGTAAATTCTAGGGATGTTTTAGTGGATCTGTCAGTCATATTCAGTAAAGTTATGTCTTACAAACTGAATCCAGTCAGAATAAGAGATTCAGGACATACAACAAATGAATACATCTCTAGTCTACTTAGGTAAGCAATTCACATTATAATGGCTGTCAGCTATTCAGTAAGCCTAGCAGTTAGATTTGGGGAAAAGCTGAGTGTCAGTTAAACACCACTGTTTTGTTTAATTTAAACCAAGCATATGTTTAGACATTTTGGTAAACATTGCAGCCTTTACACTAGGATGCATGATTTGCAGTATTTGTGCTAATTTCTAAAATATCATGCTGAAAAATCATTGAATGCATGAAAATCATGCATATTTTCAAGCCCTACCTGTATTTGGTCATTAAGTCCATTCTCTATTCTGTATTTGGTCGTTAAATCCATTCTGTATTTGTATTTGGTCGTTAAATCCATTCTGTATTCTGTATTTGGTCATTAAAATCCATTCTATATTCTGTATTTGGTCATTAAATCCATTCTATATTCTGTATTTGGTAATTAAATCCATTCTATATTCTGAAAGTTCTCCCCCTTTTGTCAAATGGAGGGTGGGAATTCACTTTCTTAAATTTTTCACTTCTGGAATAGACACTGTGTATGGATGTCTTCGTTATACAGCTCATCCTCATTATAATGCAGTAAGTGGGGTCCATAATTGGTAACCTCATTGTAATGCAATAAGTGGGGTCCATAATTGGTGATCTCATTATAATGCAGTAAGTGGGGTCCATAACTGTTACCTCATTATAATGCAATAACTGCTATATATATATAGCAAGATTGATAAAATATATAATGATTTTGTGTATGTGCATATTCCATATCACAGGCAGATGAGAAGGGCTTACAGGGAGGCCTGTCATCTCTCTGTTTATGAGCACAAGTGTGTTATGGCTACATCTCCAAAACTGCCTGGAGAATTGAAATGAAACTTTACACTCTCATTACTCCCAAAGCCTAGCTGGTCCAAGATGAAAATGCTGCTGCACTGACCTCAAAATACAGTCACAAGATTAGCCATCTTGAAAATCACTACAGCTCATGAATGGAGGGTCATATCTATGTGGGGGTTTCACTAAAAGACTTCTTATGATGTGTAGTTGATCATAAATGAAAATGGTGCCAATATCACATCCAATATGGCCATCACAGGAATCCTCTTGATGCTACTCCACCCAAACAAAGAGTTATATTGACATTATGTTTTCACAAGAAGATTTTTTTGTGATGTCTAGTTGTTCATAAATGAAAATGGTGTGGTCTGAACACCATAGTCACCATCTGAATACCTTGTTACTCCATGTGATTGGATGGTCAAATCGGCATGAGTTTTCACTAGATGACTGTGTAAGATGCCTGGTTGGTTCTAAATGAAAATTGTCTGAGATCTAATATGGCCATCAAAGCAACCATTCAGAAAATCTTGTCATTTCTACTGATCCTGAAAGTCATATCAGCATGGGGTTTTAACCTGAATACTTCTTTTTGTGTCTAGTTGGTCTTAAATAAAAAATGCCAATTTGATATTCAATTTAGCTGGCAATGGCTACCCATCTTGAAAATCTTGTTATTACTACTATTCCTAAATGGAAAGTCATATCAATATGGGGTTTTGTTCAGAAAACTAATTATGAAACATGTATGCCTGTTTTTCATTCATTATCCTTTCCGTGGTGTTAGACAAAATACTTGTTTTACTTCATGGCAGCACGTCGTCATGTGAGCTAATGGTAACTTCATTACAGAAGGGGGGGGGGAGTTTACAAATTTATCTTCCCCTGTTTGTTTTCGGACACCTAATTAAAGAATTTAATATGTATTTGGACAGCAAAATAAAGTAATTATTTTTTGCCGTCCAAAAACATGCCATAAATACGGTATTTGTCCCTAATGAAAATGGTACTGATCTTATCTCAGAAATGGCCACCATGGCATCTAGTTTTAAAATTTTGTTGCTACTCCTCCTAAATAGAAAAATCATTTTGACATGGCGTTTAAATAGAAGCCTTCTTGTGATATCTAGTTGTTCCTGAATGAAAATGATGATGATCTGACGTCCATTATAGCCACGATGGCAGCCATCTTGAAAATCTTGTTATAACTGCCCCTCCAAAATTGATGGTCATATCCACATAGGGTTTCCACCAAAAGAGTTCATATGATATGTGGTTGTTGCTAAATGAAGATTGTACCCCACAGACTTTAGGTATATCTGAGATACTGAAAATCTTATTCACTAATTCTCCTGGATAGATGGTTGTTTTGGCATGGGATCTTAGCCAGTAGTCTTTTAATGGTGTCCAGACTGACCTAATCAAAATGGTTCTGATTTTACATCCAATTTGCTGCCATATGTCATGATTGTCAGGGATGTTTTCAACACTCGGCAGTTAAAAAGCAGAAATGTTCTTATCTTAAATTCATGGACATTCTTTTAGCACAGTGGAGTGTCAGTTCCTACTAGGGACTCTTGTTTCATGTATTTGATATTCTAATTGAGTTTCCTCTTGTAGAAAATAATGTCCTTAGTACCATTTATTACAAAAAGGAATACAATAGTAAATTGCCTTAAACTTTATTTCATATTGAAGTTTGCTTGTTATTTTTGCAGAAGGCAGAAGAGTTGCGGAAGACATTGCAGTCACTGCCAGAGGATCGATTGTTTTGTGACCCACAATTTCCTGCTGATGCCCATGCTGTGTACTACAGTGAAGACAGGTTGAAAGAGGCAGAGTCCATTGTTTGGAAACGTCCTAAGGTGCATAGAGGCATTTTAAGTTTGTTAGCAATCAGTTTCATTTCTCAGTGGTAGACTTGTACAAAATTTAACATGCCTTATTTTTACAACAAGGCCCTCATTTTCATGAATTTTTTAAGTACATGATTCAGGCCCAAGACAAAACGTAAACTAGATGTACAATCTGATTCCAACTTTAAAATTTATAACAAAAATGTTTCCAGCATCTTAGTTGTCTTAGAGATTCAGTTGAAAGCTTGTGTATCTTCTATCATATGTCTGTTTTAAGAATGCAGTATATTAGTGTTCCTTGTTGCTTTTTATTTTTATATTGTGTCTCACCTACCTTTGCCCCCAAACTATAGTAATTTTCTGATTGTTTGTACATTATGTTCTTTTATATGTGCTGTTGCCATGTTTCACTTTTATATATACTGTTGTCATGTTTATGTTTCACTTCGATATGTACTGTTGTCATTTGTATGTTTCACATTTATATGTACTGTTGCCATGTGTATCTACTGTTGTCATGTGTATGTTTAACTTTCATATGTACTGTTGTCATGTGTATGTATTGTTGTCATGTGTATGTTTCCCATTTATATTTACTTGTTTTTATGGAGCCTTTGGAAAACAGTTGTTTTGCAGTTTACATGGTAACCCCCAAAAATATCCAGAAGAGTCAAAGTTATAAAAGTCTGTAATAAAGTTAGAAAAAGCTTTAAAATTTGGAATTCTGCGTGAATTAAAAAATATTGTGCTGCAGTGGGCAGGCAGCCAGGCCAAGTAAATTTTTAGCTTGTGAAGTTTGTTGATCATAGTGAACTTTGTGTTAAAGCAGGGGTCGGGGGTGGGGGATGGGGGTATTGTGTGCATTTATGGAGAATTGTAATTGCTCAAAAGCATTTTCTTGTCATAACTAGGTGTTGCATAAAACATATGGTCATTCATTGTTGCATAGTAAGGAGTTGAAAATTCAACATCCCAACTCAAAATTTCAAGCAGTATGAATATTCCAATCACTAGTATGATTGAATGTTGAATCAGAGCTGACCAGTGTTTCTATTGAATGAAAGGGATGTCCTGCTGAGAATATAGCCAGCTTTGATCATTGATAGTCCGTACTTTCTACTGCATGTTAGTATTTTTAATTTTTTCATTAAGCTCTTTCACTCTCATTTTTCAATACTAACAATTGCTAACCGGAAGGATAGGAGACTGGTCTGTTTTTAATTATTTACATTTGGTGTTAGAAGAGTCGGAGAATAAATTCTGGAAAACAAAGTTTGATGTGATCAAATTTTCACTGTTATCTTGTCAATTTTGTATTTCTACAATAGCTGATTGAATGATTTTTTTTCTGGGCAGGTAAAAATCTGTGGTACTTGCCTGTGTGGGCAAGTTGATTTTTAGATAGTTTTCATCATTTTTTTGTAGCTTTATTAATAAATAACGACACTTGTGCAAGGCAGATTATAGCCTAGTTCACTTTTATGCTTCCTGCGAAAAGTGTTATTAAAACAGATCACTTTTTTAAAATTAAATCGTCTGATTAATAGAAGATTTTACATGAGTGCTAATTTCAAATAAAAGAAATTTATGTAACAAGTCAAATAATATAGATATGTTTCAAGCCTTTGCAAGCCAGAGTTGGAAATTTTGTGGACAAGTTTCATAAATTTAATTTGAAATAAGCACAATTATAAGATTCTCTTTATCACTAAGGTAAATACTGCTTTTATTTGATGAAATCGGAGAATAGTATAATGAAATGACTCATGCCATGTTCATTATGCTTTCACTTTTACATCATGTCATGATGTTAATAATGATATATTATATTGCGATGTTATTAATGATACATTATGTCATGATGTTATTAATGATACATTATGTCATTGTGTTATTAACAATACATTATGTCATGATGTTATTAATGATGCTTTGAGGTGTTATCATATGTATTACATATATAAAGTCTAGCAATATGGGTATATTAACTTTAATAACACAGTGGGCATGTGTTAAATTGAAATATGATGTATACTAAAGGATCTTGTGGAAGAATGGCAGACTCCATATTTGATGGTGGATGGTATGACAAAGAATGACATTAAACAAGGAATTCTGGGGGATTGCTGGTTTCTCTCTGCATGTGCCGCTGTCTCACAGAAAGAAAAGTTCATTTCCAAGGTATTAGCATCATTTCATTGAAGGATAACTTGACTCATTATAATGTTTTCTGTTAAAGAAAAATTATATTGCAAGACTTGCTGTATTTTTCTAATGTAAGTTTTGCCACACAAAGTAGTAAAAAGCTTCAGGCATCAGCAACCTGTGCTGTATAGAAAGTTATTAATTGTAATTCATAATTTTTGGGAACTTTTTTGTTCTTTAAGAAATTTGCAGACAGTTCATAAACATAATGTTCCTTGCATGTAGTCATTTGTTTTGCTGCATGACTTCTGTACATGCATTGACAATATTTTGAAGTATTTTGAGCTTATGTGCTATCAGTAATTGGACAGACAGAAAATGTGAAGAGTCTTTTGTCAATAAATAGGAATGTCCTCTGAATTTTCAGTAAAATCTTCTGTCTTCTTTGAATGCTTAGTGATGTCATCTTTGAATGCTTAGTGATGTCTTCTTTGAATGCTTAGCAATATCTTCTGTGAATGATTAGCAATATCTTCTGTGAATGATTAGCAATGTCTTTTGTGAATGATTAGCAATGTCTTTTGTGAATGATTAGCAAGGTCTTGTTTGAATGATTAGCAATGTCTTTGAATGATTAGCAAGGTCTTTTGTGAATGATTAGCAAAGTCTTCTGTGAATGATTACTAATGTCTTTTGTGAATGATTAGCAATGTCTTCTTTGAATGATTAGCAAGTTCTTTTGTGAATGATTAGCAAAATCTTCTTTGAATTATTAGCAATGTCTTCTGTGAATGATTAGCAAAATCTTTTGTAAATTATTAGCAAAGTCTTTTGTAAATGATCAGCAATGTCTTCTGTAAATGATCAGCAATATCATTTGTAAATGATTAGCAATGTCTTCTGTAAATGATAAGCAAAGTCTTCTGTGAATGATTAGCAATATCTTCTTTTGAACGATTAGCAAAGTCTTCTGTGAATGATTAGCAGTGTCTTCTTTGAATAATTAGCAAAGTCTTCTGTGAATGATTAGCAATATCTTCTTTTGAACGATTAGCAAAGTCTTCTGTGAATGATTAGCAATATCTTCTTTTGAACGATTAGCAAAGTCTTCTGTGAATGATTAGCAGTGTCTTCTTTGAATGATTAGCAAAGTCTTATATGAATGATTAGCAATGTCTTCTTTGAATGATTAGCAAGGTCTTTTGTGAATGATTAGCAAAATCTTTGTTGAATTATTAGCAATGTCTTCTGTGAATGATTAGCAAAATCTTTTGTAGATTATTAGCAAAGTCATTTGTAAATGATTAGCAAAGTCTTCTGTGAATGATTAGCAATATCTTCTTTGAATCATTAGCAATATCTTCTTTGAATCATTAGCAAAGTCTTCTGTGAATGATTAGCAGTGTCTTCTTTGAATGATTAGCAAAGTCTTACATGAATGATTAGCAATGTGTTCTTTGAATGGTTAGCAAAGTCTTTTGAGAATGATGAGCAAAGTCTTTTGTAAATGATCAGCAAAGTATTCTATGAATGATTAGCAGTCTTCTGTGAATGATTAGCGATATCATTTCATTACTGGGATGGAATATTTCTAGTAAAATTCAGTTTTTAACATTAAAATCACAACTAGAGTCCTCAAAACATGTTGACTGCTGTGTCCCAAAATGTTTTGCACAGTGTACCACTAGTCTGATTTTAACCTTATTAGGTGATGCCACTTGACCAGCCTTTGTATGGTATGGGGTACAGAGGATTGGTGAAGTTCCGTTTCTGGCGGTTTGGGGAGTGGGTTGATGTCATCATTGATGATCAGTTACCCACTAAAAACAAAAGGCTGATCTATGCTTCCTGTAATGATCCCACAGAATTCTGGGTGGCTCTCATCGAGAAGGCTTATGCCAAGTATGTATCATTTAAATTTCATCAGTCATTTTTCTCATAATTAGTAGATCTTATAGAAACATAATTCAGGACAGACTTTTGTATGCTTAATAACCTATCCCAAGCCAAGATGTCCTAATTTGATGGATGATGGGGCTAAATAATTATGGACATGGATACATGAAGTCCTTATTACATGTAATCTGCATGATAAAAGTGCGTGTATTTTGATTTAAACCATTGCTTTAAAATATGTCTTTATACCCATGATATCATATTAAGGTGATGGTTGGAAAAAACATGTTTTCTTTTTCAAAAGTAAGATTTTCTGTAGCTTCCTGACACCTCCTATTTTTGTAAAGCCCATGTTTAGGAAATAGCAAGACAGTGTATAACGTTTTCCAGATGATGGTGGTATTAACATTAGGTGTAAAAAGAATTTTTAATTCTTAAATAGTAGGCTTACATCATTGAACAGTTTTCAGGTTGGATGTTGTGCTTTGCAGAATGCTTGCTTGGATCAAAGTTTTTAAATTATGCAGTTTTATTTCAGATTACATGGATCATATGAAGCTATTGAGGGGGGACACACCATGGATGCCCTGGTAGACCTGACAGGAGGTTTAGCAGAGAGAATATTGATAGAGGATAAGAACACAGACTTGTACAGAAAGATCGAAAGAGCTTATAAAGCTGGTGCTTTTATTACCTGTTCAAGAAGGGTACAGTGTCAGTCTTATCAAGATAAGAATAGTAGAATTTAGTCCATTGCAGCCCAGTTTTTATTGCCAAAATCTAGTGAAGGTATATAATTTTCCAGGATGCTGTGCCTGTTAATTGCAGTTTTACTTCATAGCTAAACCTATCCAGGTTTATCTGAAGCAAGCAAGATTTACTGATAAGTACCTAGTGAAGAGCGTAACAGCTATGAGCAGGACTCGAACCCATGATCTTGAATCCACAGAATCTGCCACTAGGCCATGCTGTCTAATTGTAATAGGAATAGTGGTTAGGATATTAGTGTCTTGTGTTTAAGGATTTGAGAACATTAATGTTACCATATTTACTGTATATATTGGGACACGATAAAATAATTACATTTTTCCTGTCCCAGATCTGAAAGAGAAACTTATTTTCACCAAAGTCATGTGTCCCAAGATTTAAGAAATGAAAAAAAAATTCATATTTGTGCCCCCCAACTGCATGTTGCAATAACAGATAAACAAAACGCTTATTTGATAATAAAATGATAGAAACTAATCTTACATTGTTATCATATAATCCTCTTTGTTCATCATGAGCAATTTATTAAAGAAAAAAATATATCCACAAACTCCATATATGTCGCATATTCATCTGTACTGCAGAGTGTATTGCTTATGTCATATAATACACAACACATTGTTCATTGACATGAATATAGAGAAATGAATCGTGTTTGGTTGTATTCCAAGAATTGAATGTTATCAGACTGAAAACTGGATCCAACAATATCAGAAATGAGAGAGAGAGATAGAAATCGATTGCTTGAGGCACCCGCCATTCATGCATGACATGATGTAAGGTGCAAAATAACCAAGATTGTATTATATCCAAGTTAACTACATGACAGTATCTCACAAATAAAAATCATTATTTGAAAATACATTTACTGTGAGTGCAAATGACAATCTGTTTGCTTGCATGGGTTACAAAAAGAATTATTAAAGCAAGTTATTACAGTGTATACTATTTCCCCAGCAGACATCAATGCCCATTTGTATCAATTGTGATTACAAATGGCAAGCAAATGGAAGCCCAGATGGTGAATAAACACAACTGGCAGAGATGCAATAAACCCATTGTTTGAACTTACAGACAGGATATGGTATTCTGTGTTTTTACAATAGATTAAGTGGAGTTGGTCAGGGAACCAGATCAACTTTACAGTAGTACCTCAGATGATTTAATCTGGCCGAATTTATCATGCAAAACACCTGCATGATCAGGTTGTTTTGTTTTATAGCATTATGTAGAGACATCATCTAGCAAAAGAAATCTATTGAAGGCAGAAGGGACACTCAGCCTCTTAAAAGAGGCCATTGATCTCCCTGGGATCTCAAAATGAACTGGAAGTCTTTTAGGTTTAAGGGTACTTTACAGACGTTTTAGTTTTAACATTATATTGCATTCGCTGCATCAGATTCAGCTGCTGGACTTACCAAATACATGTACATATTTTCACAAGTGGCAATAGCAGTACGTAATGTTTTGTTGCACCTTACTGAAAACTTCAGGAAAAATAGACTGTCTTTGTGAGAAGCCTTCTTAGGGTTGGCAGATCTGCCCTTTGGCTGGAGTCTTCATCTAGACCAAGTACGTAAAAAACTATTTCAGAGGGTTTTCTTGGACTAAGATAGTATATCTGATATTTTGTGGACCCTGCAGATCATAATAAATAGAGGTGCACTGTGTTATCAGTATGTTGGTTTACCACTGTATTTTTTTCTGGTGGTACAGTGTGACCCTGCTATAACATGGTAGTTGGAGGCCATAGAACCCAACCGTGTTACAGACCAAACTGTGTTATAAGCAACCAGGTCAGTTAGCAGAAGAAAATGATGCATGTACCCAAAAAAATATGCGGGGTGGGGGTAGGGGTAGATAATAAATGCGGGCGCAAAAATGTGCTTCATTGGCACAGTTACCATCTTAAATTGATGCAAATTAAATGTGAAATGCAACTGTAGTGAAAACGGAGAAGGCATGTATAATATTTTACTTTATTCAGAGAACCACGCGTTGGTACATATACGTGTATACTGTTTATATATACATGTCTAATGCATAGCAATAAATAAAGTATCAACACTGTACTCACCCGCGAATACATGATTCGCGGGTGAGTACACAGTGTTGATACTTTATTTGTTGCTATGCATTAGACATGTATATATAAACAGTATACACATATACGTTGAATTCACAATACAAGTAATTCCATCGAAAATATGCACACACACACACATTTAAAATATTCAGTAATTTTGTCACAGGTCATATAGGTCTGAATTCAGTGGGAAAAAAAATAGCACAGTCACGTAATGAATGATGAAGCACATTTACTTTTCAGTACGTCTGAAGTTGGTAAAAGTTTCCATTTTAAGTGTTGTCGGTAGAGCTCATAAGCATAAACTTTTATCCTGTAAAAAGGAAACTTCCATGGCACAGTAAAAATGTTCCAGTCAAGTTGGAAAATGAAACAATCCATCAGATTCCATTGCTTTAATTTAAGTTTGGTAAAGACTTCCATTGAAGAAAGGTTCTTTGTTTTTATTGAAGATTGTAGTCGGCTTTCTTTGATGAAGGGTACATGCGTTATGGAAGTCACCGCTAAAGGACAGCTTTGGAGAACCAAACAAATGCCTGTTTCTTATTGTGGCGGCAACATCAAAAAATTGTATTGCATGATTGAGACTGATTTTTTTTTCATTTGTTTAGTTCGTTTTCATAACAATCAGTGCATCAAAGGTAATGTTTTCTTTGAAATTTCAGCTACTATTTTATCTGGGTACACTTTTAAAAAAATTAATTGGCCATTGTATAGTCAATTGTAGTTACTGTTCCTCCCTGCCTAGACAAGTGAGAGCTTTTTTTTTACATTTATGGTCGTGGAGTGCCTCGTCCCGTTGATCTCTGCTACCAGAAATGTAAATTTGAAAAAAAAAGCGGATATCTCAAAACATACAGTACTCATGCTAGATGTCAACATAAGCGGATTATGATATAACAATGTACTGTTAAGATGGTTTGTCAATATGAACAAAGAATTTGTTTATGTAACAATAGATAAAGTTCAGTGCATTTTACATCAACTTTACGGCTTCCTTTCATGGGGCCTCTGAATTTCTCCACTCCAACCCAATGGGCATATATACAAGTTTAAATAGCCAACAATGTCATCAATAAAAAAATCGCCAGATAGTGTATTTTGCCGCCAATAAGGGAAAAATAAAATCGCAATTTGCGATATTGGCAAAACCCTGCGCGAATCCTGAATAAATTTTTACAAGTTATTTTTCGTACTTTTAAGAAGAAAACACTATTTTTTTGTGTTTGAGAAAAATGCACATAAAATTTCAGTAGCCACACCACGATCGTCTTGTAATATTCATACGCTATCTCTTCCCTAAAATGATATTAAACTTTATTTGTTTTTTTCTTACTTTTAAGAAAGAATTGTTTTTTTCTCATGTACGAGAAAAATACACGTATATGAAATTTTGGGAGCCATACCACGACCGTGTTATATCCAAATTCATGTTATAACAGAGCGTGCTATAGCGGGGTCACACTGTACATACCACAGTACTTTGTCACTGTACTGGTACATCGGAAGTGATGTCTTGTATGAACCATGTGTGGGCTGTATCATTTTCTGGTGACATGTCTGTATGAACCATGTGAGGCCTGTATCATTTTCTGGTGACATATCTGTATGAACCATTTGAGGCCTGTATCAGTTTCTGGCGACATATCTGTATGAACCATGTGAGGCCTGTGTCATTTTCTGGTGACATATCTGTATGAACCATGTGAGGCCTGTATCATTTTCTGGTGACTTATCTGTATGAACCATGTGAGGCCTGTGTCATTTTCTGGTGACATGTCTATATGAACCATGTGAGGCCTGTATCATTTTCTGGTGACATGTGTATGAACCATGTGAGGCCAGTGTCATTTTCTGGTGACTTATCTGTATGAACCATTTGAGGCCTGTGTCATTTTCTGGTGACATATCTGTATGAACTATTTGAGGCCTGTGTCATTTTCTGGTGACATATCTGTATGAACCATTTGAGGCCTGTATCATTTTCTGGTGACATATCTGTATGAACCATGAGAGCTCTGTATAGTTAAACTAAGGATCCTTGTTGTCAAATCTTCTTTTAGGACTTTCTGGCAACCCCTTTATAGAATCCTAGAGGTCCCAAGGACCCAACTTAGGTAAAATATCTTGCTGTCTTTTGCAATGGAATGACCCTGGGTTTTAATCTTAGAAACCCAAACTTTGAGTGCTAAAATAGTCTAGAAGACCTTATTATTTGTACAGTAGGGAATAGCAATTGCCTCCTATAGCGTTACCTGTATTTTATATATTTCAGGGAGACTGGAAGTTCAGCTTCAAGGCAGATTCTAATGGGCTGGTATCAGGGCATGCCTACACTATCACTGGCATAGAAAAGGTTTGCAAACTGACTAACACGTTGGAGACAAAACTTATAAGAATACAGGTCTCCTCCATTAGAAATGAATTGGGATGCATAGGAGTTTTTCCTTGTCACAAGCACTTCTTCGAGCATGGTTTTAAATACATATTTGTATGCATTTTGGGGTCTAACTTGGCATTCATTGCATCCAGAAAATTGTAATAGCGAGTTTATGGTAGCAATGAAGCACTGTATTGAGTCTTGTTATTTCTTCCCTTCACTATGAACAGAATTTGAACCCAGATACGACATTGTGCCCATACTCTGCAGTTTCTTTCTCCATATGATGAAATTAAACACAAGCTAAAGCTACATTGATCTACTTTTGAAAGGATCTAACAAAACTACATAGATTTAAAATGAATTGTTTTTAAAATTTAAAAATGTTTCTTGAGGACATTGATGGGGTAATGCATACACAATGTTACCAACAGTGTCTTGTTTTAATTCAAGGTCGAAATGAGTTTGCTCTGGTATATGATGACCCATAGCTGTCAAGTGTCCAGTTTTTTTCCGTATTTGTCCTGTATTTTGGACCTGAATACGGGTGTGCTTTTATTTTGCAAAAAATAAATTTTCTAATTTAAAAAAAATAAAAAATTTCCTTGCAATTTTCAGTTTAGAATGGGCGCTTGGTTCCAGTCTGATAGAACTGTATCACGTATATATAGGAATACAGTTATCCAGACAGTAAAATCGCAAAAGATTACTCGTATGCTAGAACAAAAACAGTTCAGTAAGAAAATCACACAGAATTGAGATCATCAATGAAAGTTGGTACATTAGAATCGATAATGATTGAAAAAAAAAAAGGTGTGAAAAGGCTTCTATAAACAGCCTGTGACTGAGTGTGTTGCACTCTTGCACCTTCTGAATCGGCACCCGAATGGAACAGGGTGCCCGTCCAGAAGGTGCAAGTGTGCAACACATGCATCTTTGACATTAAATAATTATGTAAGGCACTGTCCTACTTTACTGATGGTTGTATGTGTTGTAAATGGTTACATATGCATTAAAATTTTAAAAATCAGTATTTGTTCCTGACAATCAGTATTTTTGTCATAAGCAGTATGGTAAGTATTTTTGTACTCGGGGGTTGGCAGCTATGGATGACCATGTCATGTTCCTATGCCATAGTAAATGAATTCTTTACCTTGACTAAAACAAAACATATGTGGTTTTTATTTATTTCCTACACACATACAGGTACTCCCTGAGATATATATACTGCAACATACGTAAATTCGCAGATACTTAAATGAGCTGTAAACATGTGCACAGAAAATTTTCAATCTTCAAATCGAGCGTATCTGCAGTATTTAGTTCAGTTTCACCACTTGTGTTGATGTGTAAATCATTTCTGTTAAATGTTTTCAAATCTTAAGGATTTTTATCGTGTTTTGTTAAAGTTACCCTTCACCATGATGTCAGTAATGAAATTCCCCACATGTAGCCCAGTAAAACCCCAACTTACGTAGAGGTCACAGGAATGTAACCCTTACTATCTCAGGAAATACCTGTATTGTATTTCCTACCCACATATTGTATTGCCAATCTACATATTGTATGGTTTGTATTTATTGCATTCCACATATTGTGGGGTTTGTATTTATTACATTCCACATAGTGTGTGGTTTGTATTTATTGCATTCCACATAGTGTGTGGTTTGTATTTATTGCATTCCACATATGTGGTTTGTTTTTATTGCATTCCACATGTTGTGTGGTTGGTATTTATTGCATTCCACATATTTTTTGATTTGTATTAATTGCATTCAACATGTGTGGTTTGTATTTATTGCATTCCACATGTGTGGTTTGTATTTATTGCATTTCACATATTGTGTGGTTTGTATTTATACATTCCACATATTGTGTGGTTTGTATTTATTACATTCCACATATTGTGTGGTTTATATTTATTACATACCACATAATATGTGGTTTGTATTAATTGCATTCCACATGTTGTATGGTTTGTATTTAATACATTCCACATGTTGTGTGGTTTGTATTTATTACATTCCACATGTGTAGTTTGTATTTAATGCATTCCACATGTTGTGTGGTTTGTATTTATTGCATTCCACATGTGTGGTATGTATTTATTGCATTCCACATGTTGTATGGTTTGTATTTATTACATTCCACATGAGTAGTTTGTATTTAATGCATTCCACATGTTGTATGGTTTGTATTTACAGTGGTCCCCCTCTTGAATGGCCCCTCGACCGGCGGCCACCCACTTCTTACGGCCAGAATCCATTGGCACCGACATGTTTGTGTTCAAAAGTACCCCTCAGGAATGGCCACCCCTCTAACGCAACCAGCGACCAGCATATTAGTACAAAAATGTAAAATGTTCCCCTCACATGTGGCCACTTTTTATTTCAAATGTATCCAGAACCAATAATTAATTCATATTGTGACGTAAGGTAAGTAATCAGATTATCTCTATCGTTGATACATGTCTCCCAATGTCAAGTTTCCATTACTGAAAGAAGTGTTGACTAAAGTACATGTAACACTAAGATTAATATTATATCATTATCTATAAAAGCCGACGTTTACAGGAATTGGGCCCAACAATGTTATGACAGAGTTTTGGGCTTCACACATCTGTTCAGTTCTTCTCTTTGATGATTACAACCAGACGTAATTGTCAAGATCATAACAAGGTCAGCATAGGCTAAAAATAGATTTTGCGCATTAATACACGCACAGAGAAATTAATCTTAAATAAAACAGGGTACCAGACAAAGACCGAAAAATCACGTGACAACACATTTATCACTTCCTTTACGAAGAACGCATTTTGTCCCCTCTACAAAAGTTTTGTCTGTGTAATCAAATCGTATACAGTTAGCAACTTCCGAATAAATCATTACCAAACATTAACATGTCATCACGTAAACAGAGACGTATTATTTTAGAAGAAAGTCGGTTATTCTACTCGACGACATCAAGTGAGGTGGGGAGGGGGGACTTGCCAAACAATTTTATGTAGAAAAGACTTGAGTAAAACAATTTTATGTTGAAAGACTCAAATAAACAACATCGTAACCGATAAGGACGTTATTCAGCAGCGGTGGGAAAATGGAGCAAAGGAAAGAGAATTATGTATGTACTAAGATTTAAATGATGTTTTTGTATGGTTTTGCAATGTACATGACAACAATACCCGCTCGCATATCACGCTTATGCAAAGAATAAGAACTATTAATGTATATTCAGTTGAAATAAGTCTATTATTATAACAAGAAGAACCTTTTAATAATTAATGTTAATTTTAAACGAAGATATTAAATGAAGATATTAAATGTTTTGAAGTATGTAGCTTTCTTACTACCAGTACGTACATTACATATACTTCTCACAAAAAATTTAGTCCCCCTCTGGAAAGGCCACTCGTCTTATAAGGCCACTTTCCCAGTGCAGAAGGGGTGGCTGTATAAGAGGGGGACCACTGTATTGCATTCCACACGTTGTGTGGTTTGTATTTATTGCATTCCACATATTGTGTGGTTTGTATTTTTTGTATTCCACATGTTGTGTGGTTTGTATTTAATGCATTCCACATGTTGTGTAGTATGTATTTATCGCATTCCATATGGCATTATTGTGTGGTTTGTATTTATTGCATTCCACCTATTGTGTGGTTTATATGTATTACATTCCACATGTTGTGTGGTTTGTATTTATTGCATTCTAAATATTTTGTGGTTTGTATTTATTGCATTCCACATGTTGTGTGGTTTGTATTTATTACATTCCACATGTATGGTTTGTATTTAATGCATTCCACATGTTGTGTGGTTTGTATTTATGCACAACAAAATAATAATGAATTGTACGAGAAATGATTTAATACATGCATTGTAAGAAATATAGGATACATGAGTATATGCATTCATCTCTCTCTCACTCACTCTCTCCCTTTCTCTCAAACATGCCACCATTCATTATTGCTAATATTCTACAACATCAAACTCATAACTAAAAAAACATCAATACTTAATTTAAATATTTTAAAAATATTTGGCTCTCTCTGTGGGGGATACTTATGGGCTAGAATCTGAATGTAAAAGAATGATTCCCAGTCAGTGCCAGGCTGATCCCAGCATTACAGTGTATTCTGGGCTGATCCCAGCTCAAGTAGAATTGGTGCTAGGCTGATCCCAGCCCACTGTAAAAGACTGATTCCCAATCGGTGCTAGGCTGATCCCAGCATTACTGTGTATTCTGGGCTTATCCTAGCTCAAGAAGAATTGGTGCTAGGCAGAATCCCAGCTCAATGTAAAAGACTGATTTCCAATTGGTGCTAGGCCGATCCCAGCATTACAGTGTATTCTGGGCTGATCCCAGATCAAGTAGAATTGGTGCTAGGCTGATCCCAGCTCAAGTAAAATCTGTGCTAGGCTGATCCCAGCATTCAAGTGTATTCTGGGCTGATCCCAGCTTAAGTAGAATATGTGCTAGGCTGATCCCAGCATTCTAATGTATTCTGGGCTGATCCCATCTTAACCAGATCTATGCTAGGCTGATCCCCGCATAAGAGTGTATTCTGGGTTGATCCCAGATTCGTGGAATAGAGCTAGGCTGATCCCAGCTTGAAGCAAATATTCTCATATTTTTCCTATTTATAACTGTAAAAGAAATGTATTTAATGGGCATGACCTTTACGTTATTAGTATAGCTTATGAGTATCTGATTGGGGAAAAATGCCAAATTGAATTTGATATTAAAAATATCAAATGAGAGCCCCAAAGAGGATGCCAGTTTGTAATGTGAAAATCCATTTGGAAGGACTGGTTTCCAAAGCACATGATACTAAATGTATGTACACAACTGTTGCTGAGGAGATAGGAGATGGTTAGGGTGAAATCTGATGTAGCGCGCATAACATGACGGAACCATCATTCTAAAGTCCTAATTAGATGGACCTCCACACCAACTGCAGGTGCAGTTGCAGAATTGTCACAGTTCACCAAATTCTTTTTCTTGGGCCATTGATTTCTCCAAAAACACCACCAGTCCAGCACACGTGTCAAAATGGCACACAATATCTAGAAATGTTTGTATTCCATGCCACTGAACGACAGTGGAAGAATGATGTGTTGTAAGATGGTCACGCCTTCAATGAATTCCATTTGAAGTGCTCTCCAATGAACCTATTTAAAGAGCAGTGCCCTATGATGTGGACGGTGTATCAGTCTGTGCACCCAGGAGACTGTCAAGCTGTGCACACACTATCCAAAAACAAAATGATTGTATTTCCCTGTCACACAATGCCAGTGGAAAAATGACATGTTGTAAGATGGTCGTGTCTTGCATGAACCCATATGAAGTGAAGTGCTCCCCAGTGAACCCATATGAAGTGCAGTGTCCATACTATTAGGCCGTCGGTATCAGTCTGTGTATCCACAATACCTGAAAGAAGAAAATTGAAAAGCAGAGCTGGGGAGTATAAAGTGCTATGGTGATGTGCAAAACGACCTGTAGTCAGCACAAAATTACAAACTTGAAATTTTATTGCTCAGGCAGATATATTTCCAAAACGGATAGGACTGGCACCTACCCAAGACTCGAATAGTACTGTCTGATAGACAGTTCTTAGCACCCTGATGCTGCCCTAATCCCAAAAGTATGAGTTTTGAATAAACGAGGATGAGAAGCACATAGCACGAGCGATGTGCGCCTAGTTATGGGAAAATCCCTCCCCAGATGTAAGAAAGAGTGGTCCCAATGCCACCCCAGTAGTTATAAATAGTGACATGGTGCATGGACAGGGCACTGGTCTTGTAATTTTAGGGGCATGACACTTAGGAAAAGGGGTACCCTTGGAGTGTTTGTATTGTGTAAACTCGACAACTAAACCAGCGGCATTGATTGATCCCTTCTTCAAGTAACACTATGCTATGCTGGTCCCAGCGTTATGGTGTATTCTTGGGTGATCCCAGCTAAAAGATAATTGGTGATAGGCTGATCTCAGCATTAAAGTGCAATCTGGGCTGATCCCAGCTTAAGTAGACTATGTGCTAGGCTGAATCCCAGCTTGCTAATGTATTATGGGCTGATCCCATCTTAATTAAATCTATGCTAGGCTGATTCCCGCATAGAATGTATTCTGGGCTGATCCCAGATTTGTGGAGTAGAGCTATGTGCCAGGCTGAATCCCAGCTTGCTAATGTATTATGGACTGATTCCATCTTAACTGAATCTATGCTAGGCAGATTCCCGCATATAATGTATTCTGGGCTGATCCCAGATTCGTGGACTAGAGCTAGGCTTTTCTCCGCATGAAGGAAATATTCTTATTACATTTCCTATTTAAAACTGTAAATGTTACAGTGTATTCTGGGATGATCCCAGCTAAAAGATAATTGGTGCTAGGCTGATCCCAGCATTAAAGTGCATTCTGGGCTGATCCCAGCTTAAGTAGACTATGTGCTAGGCTGAATCCCAGCTTGCTAATGTATTATGGGCTGATTCCATCTTAACTGAATCTATGCTAGGCTGATTCCCGCATATAATGTATTCTGGGCTGATCCCAGATTCGTGGACTAGAGCTAGGCTTTTCTCCGCATGAAGGAAATATTCTTATTACATTTCCTATTTAAAACTGTAAATGTTACAGTGTATTCTGGGATGATCCCAGCTAAAAGATAATTGGTGCTAGGCTGATCCCAGCATTAAAGTGCATTCTGGGCTGAT